>CAKAKR010018103.1:0-89591 GCA_916700685.1 Adelosebastes latens
ACAACAGTAAAATGCTGTTTATTAATCCATGAGTCATAATAATCCAATAAAATAGCCTACAACTCACATGGGCAATAGTAGCCTACTTTATTTTGCTCATACTATTATGTACTTGTACTTTAGTAAGATTTTGAATGCAGGACTTTTTTTTAATAATATGTTTATTGGGTTTTCTTATTTTCACAAACACAACAATAAGAATAATAAAACAACAACAACAACAACAACAACAACAACAAACAAACAAACAAACACTGGTACAGCTCAGATCAAAAAATGTATATATGAGGTCATAGGAAATAGTCCATAGTGCAGGGAAGTCACAGGATATATGAGTTCATGTTCAAGAGACTCCTTGTGAGATAATGGAGGAGAGATCAGGTCCAATATAATTCAGATAGGGCTGCCAAATATTGTGGAACTGATCTACTTTGGCATGTAGAATATTTGTGAGATATTCCAAAGGGACCATCTCAAATATCACTTTTCCTTTTGTTGGCTGCAGTAGTTATATATGTACTTGGGATCCTAAAATCAAAGACATTGGATTCATTTCTAAATCCTTATCAAATCTCTTTTCCATTTCACATAATATTTCAGACCAGTACTTCTGTAATTTATGACATGACCAAAGGCAATGGATTAAAGTACCTAGTTCGGTTTTACATTTGAGACACAGGACTTTTACTTGTAATGGTAGTATTTTTACACGGCTTCTTTGTTTTACTTAAATAAAAGATCTGAATACTTCCTGTCAAATAAGTGGAGTAAAAAGTACCATATTCCCCTTTGAAATAGGCTATAGAAGTAGAAAGTAGCATACTTAAGTGAGGAACAAGTACTGTACTTGTACTTAACCTACTTTCTACCTCTGTGTTTTATATTATATTTGAGTCTCAGTGGAGTGGACACCTTGGCTGGAGTTAGACCAGAAATGGGCGGGAACATTGGAGGTAGCTGTTGTTTCCTCCCGGCTAGTACAGTATGTACACCACTGTACATAGATACAGGAAATAGTACATGATGGGGCAGGGAAACACTAAAAACATGCGTCAAAGCACCATATTTTGAAGTCAGTAAAAGAAACAAACTTGTTTATAGCTAAATAAATTTTGCAGTAACGTAACGTTTTAAAACTTTTCCAACCGATAATACGGTTGAAATGGATGCAAATCGTCGATGGTTTAAATACAGGATGTAGTTACCAGTCCTGTCTGGAGTAGTGATGTGTCGTCACGAACGAGCCGGTTCTAAGAGCCGGCTCTTTGAACCGGCTCTTTTAAGTGAACGATAAGAGCCGGCTCCCGTCCGAGAGACGTTTTTTTCTTTTTCTTTAATTAATTCAAGGCAGAATGATAGGATGATCTTCTCCGCACCACGGGCACTCCTTGCACTGACTGTGACTGAATGTTGTGTTAATGACGTCTGTGCGACCAATCAGGTGATGACAGACAAGGATCAAACGATCAAACAGGGAAGGGCGGGAGTGCACGGCGCGCTGACGGTCTACAGGTACAGAGCAGGAGGAAGAAGAGGAGAGAAAGAGAGAGCGGTGCGCGAATAGCAGACAAGATGAGTGACAGTCGGAAACGAAGCAGCATGTAAAATGATGGTATTCTGGAAATTATAAGGTTTAGTATAATTAAATTGAATAATTTTAGTGATATAGATAGATAGATGGTAACTTTATTGATCCCGAGGGAAATTCAAGTTTCCAGCATCTCAGTTCCATAGTGCAAAACATGTTAGTAAAAAGGCAGTAAAAAAGTTAGTAGTGCAAAGTACAGAGTACAAAAAAATATACCAGATATAAAAATACAAGGAGATGAAGAAAACTGTTAAAAATGATTATAGTGCAGGGTAACAGCTGTGATACACGACTATTAAAAAAGTGACTATAGTGCAGAAGAGACTGTTAAAAATGAATATAGTGCAGGGTAACTCCAGTAGCTTAGTCTAAAGTGCACTGTATGCATTATTATATATGTGCACACATACTAATCATAGGTCAAAACAGCTAAAGCTAAATTTGGCTGAATTATAAAAGGCAGAAAATAATGGTAAAATGAAGAGCCATTTGGGAGCCGAAAGAGCCGGCTCTTCTTGGTGAGCTGAGCTCAAATGATCTGCCTCACTAAAAAGAGCCGGAATTCCCATCACTAGTCTGGAGGAACATAGTAGCCTCGGGTGTCTGAACTGAAACACTCGGATCCACTCGGGTCTTTCCGTGAAAAAATCCGAAGTGGCGAACTCCGTCCCACAAACTGTACCGTAACTGTAACTGAAGCTCCACCATTGGTTAGACGAGTCCATCCGCCGGGGAAACGGAGAGGCGGGGGAGGCGAGCTTGATGAATGACGGCCATAGCTCTCTCTGTTGACACTTTAAAGAGAGCTCCAGACATATATATTTTACATATACAGCGTGTTACTAGATGAAGGAGGAGGAGGAGCGGTTAACCGTTTCTATAGTGATGTCGGTTGGACTGCGTGACGACGGGACAACAACGGTGTCGAGACTGAGCGGACGTTTTTCACAGGTTGATGATCCTATTTGGCAGCGAAGCCAGCAAAAGTAAATAGTCTTTAGGCTGTTTTCTAGTAGGCTTACAGTTAAAGGAGAGCTAGGCGGTGCCAGCGTTAATTCCTGGATGAATACAGCCCAGCATGAGAGAGTGAAGGGTCGCTGAAGTTGCCGCTCACACTCGGTCTCCAAGCAGCAGCGTGTAGGAGGCTCGTCTCGTCTCGTCTAGTCTGTCTGTCTATAAGTGACCCGTCTGGTCTGCCACATTTTGACACATAGCCAATCAAAATCTGTTATTCAAATCCGTGCAGCTCTTATGTCAGTGACCTATATCTCATGCATGTGTGCCGAGAGCCCACAGTAACCTCTCAGACAGCATGGGGATCAACGGGTTAGACAACCAGCCAGCTGCAGATCCTCCTCAGACAGAGCACAGAGATGCTCCAGAGGATCGGGGGAAAATCGTGCAGGAGGACAGCGACGTGCAGCTGATCGAGGCCGGTAGCAAGCCGCCTCTCTCCCCGGAGTCTGAGGTCCAGGTGGAGGTGGTGGTGGTGGAGGAGCAGCATGGCCACGGAGAAGCTTTCGTCCCTCCAGAAGGAGGCTTCGGCTGGCTGGTTGTGTTTGCAGCCACCTGGTGCAATGGCTCCATCTTCGGCATTCAAAACTCTTTCGGCATCCTGCATTTGATGCTGGTGAAGGAGCATGCAGACCCAGACGACAAGACGTCTCAGTTCAAAGTGGGTGAGTACTAGTCTACCAGACAGTTTGCTGTCTGCTGAGGCGAGACAATATACATCAAACTGGTGCACACACTCTTGAGATGCATGCATGCTTACAATCACTCATGTGGGAAAAAAAAGCATTGTCAGTGGATGATTGTAATTTGAAAGAATATCAGCATGATGAAACTATACTTTCATGTAACACCAGATTAATAATAGTAGTTTAAGCTGTATATGTGTCTCATATGGGAAAAAAATAATTGCACCTTCAGTGGATGATTTGTAATTTGAAAGAATATTTGCATGATGAAACTATATTTTCATGTAACACCAGCTTAATAATAGTAGCTATATATGTGTCGCACACACATGTATCTATACCTCATAACAGAGATATGTGGGTCAGCTCAGAGTTCAAGTGGGTTTACCCTGCACTTAAAGTGGAACACTAAACACAGTGTGATATTACATTATATGTGCCTCGCCAGTACATTTAAAAGTCTGCATAGTGTTAGAAAAAGTGTCTAAAAAAATGCTCCTTGTTTGAGTTGGTCAACTGCATGTTTTGGAGAGCACCATTCATTAATCAATCATTAACAGACATTTAACTGACCAGCTGTCTACATGCTATCCATTCATAAACACCATTTTAACTCCATTAACTCGCTGCTGCAAATCCATTTCCTTTAGTCACAAATGGCCCTTTGATAAAGTCGTTCCCTGGAGGGCTGAAAGTTATAGAAATGTACCACAGGCATTTTAACCACTTGAAAAGTGTGACCCGACAAACTTTCAACTTTTTGCCCCCCCCTACATATTCCACAGAATGTGAAATATGCAGTATTTGATCTATTATTACATTGCTTTTTCCGTTTTTTTCCCCTGTACTTGGACTGTTCACACAGTTAAAAGACACGAGAGAGATTGAGAGATAGGGATGACATGTGACAAAAATCCTATGCTAGATTCAAGACATAGACATCACTACAGTGCCTAATATAGTATATAAAAAGCTAAAAGACCTTGTGATCATTCATATGAATACGTGTCACAATAAAGCTGCTGTTGACCACTTTATTCAGGACCAGAATAAGGCCGATGTTCACCCCCGTCGGTCTCCCTGCGTGCTTCAATTTAAACTATTCTGGTGAGGATTATATCACAAGTTCTCACTGGGTGGTGCAAACTTGACTATGATACAGCAATATACTGTAGCAGACAAGGAGATACATCTTAATATAGAAATGATGACTGATGCTACGTTGAAGGAATGAGACCATTCAGTCTCCAGATGAACTTTGAAAACAAAGCCTCCATTAATAACTGACATTTTCTTGCTTGTGTTTGTTACCATGTAGTGGAAATGTTGAGCTCAAAAGCTGAAATTTAAAGTCAGCATTGAATTATTGTTTAAGATGCATCGATATATTGGCCGGACATTGGTATCGGCCGATATTCGCCTTGTTAACTCTCATCGCCCTGTCAGCAAATAAGATGACATTCGCCAATGCCAGTGGCCGATGTTTATCTGTTGTCTTGCGTCTATTTTGCGCCGGTTTAATGTTGTGTTGGTTATTCTCAGACAACAGTAACCAGCTGCTGATTCAGAAAAGAAGCCACTGGCTGGACACAACTCTGGCACGACGGCAGGTGCCATGAGCTGTGTGCACTTCATCCGCTCCCCAGCAGCATTCTGCCGCTACTAGGGCTGACCCAAATTCTCCAAAGCTTTGACCTTTGCTATGATAATCGACCTTCAAATCATGTATTCAAATGTCTTGTTTTTAAAAAAAAAAATAATATATATCTATATGTTAGGGCTGTCAAAGTTAACGCGATAATAACACCTTAACGCAATTTAGTTTTAACGCCACTAATTTCTTTAACACATTAACGCAATCGATCTTTCGGAGGTTGCAGCGGGCTCAGATTTAAAACTAGAAAATCTAAGGAATCCATTGATACCAACCACGTCATACTAGCTTGTCGCGAAGGAGGCTAAATAACGCTCCAAACTTAAGATAAATTTTGGCAAGGAAAAACTGTCATGGCCATTTTCAAAGGGTTCTATGGGTACCCACGAGTCCCTTTACAGACATGCCCACTTTATGATAATCACATCACATTTTTCAGACTGTCTGAAGAAGAACGTGATGATGAGATGTGGCAATAAATTGCACTTAAAGGGAGCTATGGTGTGCTGACCTTTTTCTAAACTTTTATTATTAAAGGTTGTTTCATAAATTTCTATGATTGAATTTGTGCTCATTCAAAGACAGTGTAATGAAATGCTGAATGACTTTAAAACAGTTCAGTTATCTTTTATAATGAAGAGGTCTTTATTTCCCTGGCACAAAAAGGGAATAAATAACGGCAAAATAAACAAAAACATCGGTATCAGCCCAGAATTTCCCAATCGGTGAATACCTAATTATTGTCAATGCAACATCTCTGGAGGTGTTATAGAGTCCCTACAGCTTTGAGGTTGTTAATCAACAACTACTGACTAAATGAGTAATTACATGTGTTCTTTTATAGGGATGAACTTTCCGAGGGGGCGATTCCGTGAAATGGTCTGTTTTGGATTATAGTACAAAGAAATGTTTTTGAGGAGGGGAGTGGCGTGTAACAGGAGGAGTGGGTATTTTCTTAACTTCCTGTCAAGATCCACAATCACCAGCGAAGGTTAAGGTCAGGACGTCGGTAGGGATTACGGCTCTTAAAGCTGTTCCCTGGAACAAATTCAGCCCATTCTCATCAGCACGAAAAACAGTTAGGAAGAGGAAGAGAAAACATACAGTGAAAATGTGCATGATCAGGCTCATTTGAGTACAGGTTAATATCTTTAATGGCATCTTGCACCTCGGCATTTCTAATTTATGCAAAGGAAACTACTGAGTCTGGGGGCAGCGCGACAAGGCATCACATTACTTTTAGGTTTTTGCGTGAGAGTCTGAGAACATGTTGGGCCTGAAAACAGACACCACCAGGCCAGATGTACTACTTAAAGTATATCCACAGAGGACAGTTGCTATCGGGGGATTTTTGGCTTGTGAAGGATTTCATCTGCAGCCGTTCCTTGGATTTGTAGTTGTTCTCACATGTGAAAGGATTAAGCTAGTAGGCTGAGTACTGACCTCTCCCCCCCAGAAGAACAGAAGAAAATAAGAGGGGAACGGCTTAACAATAGTCACAGTTGTAAAGGCTCCTTTTGATCAAGAGGGAACAGTCAGTGAAAGTTAAATCCACATGTGGATAACATCTTAAAAACAGGTTTCACAAGCAATAAACTACGGGACCATATAGGAGAGGAGGCAACAAGAAAAGATTACCATTACATCTTTATACCAAGCTCGATTAAACTGGGTATTTATTAAGCCTTGAGGGGTAAACAAGAGATTTTCAAAATAGCTCAGAAATATCAAGGTGGGGGATCAGCACAACTCTTCTTTTTTTTTTTTTAAAGTAAAAGAAGAAGGAGCGGGTTATGAGTTGCAGATGGTGGTGTTTTACTCAATAATTACAGCATGGCACGGTCAGAGGGTTCATTCCTGTTGCGATCACATGTACAAAATTGTCTGGTATGTCAAAAGGTGTTTAACCAACACAACATTCTTTGAAAATTAAAAAAACTGTGGTCTATAATGAGTGGGGAGTGATGAGGTGATGTGTGATTGAACATAAGGGAGACTGGGAAACTGCATGCAGCCCTGTGTCTACTGCAGCAGAGTTCGCAAAACCGGGAATATGTGTGAAGGGGCAGAAGAAAGGGAATGAGTGAGCGAGGGATTAATGTTTTATTGATACTTGAAATTATTTCCCAAATATACACCACCAGCGTGAAACAGATCAGTGGGAACAGTGCGATGAACCATTCAAGTACATTGTGTCCTATTTGTGTCTAAATGGAGAGCGAGAAGTTACTCAAGTAATATCAACTTTTTTTTAGATTCTTTTTTTTTTATGGGAGAATTTCAGTGCCAAAGTCATAAAAGCAATCCAGGCTCCATTAGCAATGCTGCACCATCAGTAAAATCAGTAAATGAAAGGTGTTTTTTTTCACTCTAAGTGGACAGACTATAAATCTTACTGACAGCAGCATTTGGCCGTTAACCCAGTTTTCCATTAAATGTTGAAAAGACACTGATAATGTATACATGCCACAGAGGAAACCACGCTTTTAACAACATAAGTCGGAAAATGGAAAGATATCAGAAGGCTTCAAGCACCTCTGTGCCACATTTACACATTGACGCCCACTAAATTGTATATAGTCCAGAGTGACTGCAGTAATCTTTATGATAACATACAAGTAAAACTATTCAGAGATTGCGCTGTGTGTGTGTTCAAACGTCGACTTGTGTGTTTTATCATGCCGCTGTCCTCTTTGTGTAACCTTGTTCTGTCTTATTTGGCTTGGCAATCATTAGTATTTGGGTAAAATCAATATCACTTTTAAACATTTTTTTATTGAAGTCAAGTATTGTGATTGTATATAACCGTAACAGTGAAGCATCTCCCTGAGCAGAAGCTGCAGATAAACAGCCGGCGTTTACTCAGGGATTAGTGTACTGGAACTGTATTCATGTCAGGGTGGAAAAGCCTGTAAATCAGCACACTAAAACTTAACTGAAGTGCAGGTTAATCAAATTTGTATAGAATTAGCAGTTCTTTAATTCATTTGTGCCCGCAAATGAGATGTTTTATTTCCTTTGGTGGAAGTGCTCTCTGGGCAAAAATGGGAAGACATTTTCAAAATCTGTTTGGCTGAAAGTGAGTTTTTCTTGTCATACTATATCTAGTGTTTGGGCGCATGGGACTAGTGTTTTTGCAATAGATTCCATTATATTTGAGTAAAAAACAGCAGTAGGCTTGTGCAAATTGACTTTCGGATCATATATGGAGGACTGAAGGGATGATTAGTTTTTACTACGCAAATATTAAGGCGATTTGAACTTTTTTTTTTTAACTATCAGAACTAGGATGTTAAAATAATCTGTAGAATCTGCACCCTACTGTGCATGTAGAGATGTTTCTGGTGGAGCGGCATGTCCGTTCACTGAGCCCCGTTAATCAGCACGAGTGAATTTGAAATCCAAACGAGTTTGCAGTCTCTTTTCCATGGATCTGGCACCCCACATCTCTGTTCTCCATATGTCTGTTCACCAAAACTTTGCTCTGCACTCCATAAAAGTAGTTATGGACATGATTAGGATTGTGATATTAAAGATCAGATAATAATGTGAAACGTAACATGATGCTGTGATTTTGTGGCGATCATTGATCTCATGTAACCTCGATATGAAAATAAAAAACAATCGCCCAACTCTAAACTATAGTTCCATGTGCCCAACTACTAGATATAGTATGATAACAAAATATCTCAGAAACTACAAGGAGCACAATCAAGCATTTGGTATCTATGAACTCATACCAAGCTGAATATCAAAGATATGCACACATATGCAGTGTAAATAAATATTTCATATGGAAAACATTTATTAAACACAATGTTTGCAGTTTTTCCTCATTTTTAAAAAATCCTTGACTATTAATAAAAGTGGGATTTTTCACTTAAAAGCCAAGTCTCAACTCAGTAAAGAGAAAATAACAGTCAGGATTCAAACAGGTGTCTGTGCCGTCACAAGCGAACTCCTGCGATCATTAGCATACCGCTGTGCTCGGTGTAGTGCTGTATTGTAGCTCCGCTGCCCCAGATTTCACCAGCATCTCCGGGGCAGCTGGAAATCCCAGGTTGGCAGATCAGCGAGTACTGTGGCATTTTTGGCATTCCAGAGGGCAGGGGAATGGGTTCAGGTCGGATCAGAGTCTCTGAAAGCTCCACATACTCATAAACGGGTACATACAGATGATCAGAAACAGGGCTGCTTTGTTGAATGTAGGTTTACATTCAGTTTTCTAGCAGTTGCAAATGTAAATAGTTGCGGAAAAAGAAGCCAAACTCTCCCTATCCGATACAAAGGAGTGGATAGGTGATAAATAGCATCTTCCTTTTCACAACTAGAAGCAAGCGTATGTGGGAAATATGGTGTTAACTTTTGAGAAAAACAAGCTCTGAGAATCCCACCAGCACGAGATAGAGGCTGCCAGTTGTATGTTAGTATTGGAGTAGCACAACAGATTGTGTATCGTCGAGAGTGAAGTCGTGCTGCTACACTCACATGTGACACTCTTTGCAAAACATATCCAATATACTGCATATCCATACAACCCTCTCTTGCATTATTAATAGTGTCAAGCGGTTTGCACAGCAGTGAATATTAGTAGTTTGGAGCACGATATGACTCGGAAACATCTGAAGGAGTTGCCCGTGGTTAGTGAGCGGTACCAAGTAAACAACTTTAGGGAGCATCCAGAGGTTCAATGCTGTCAAAACACATTCTGTCCCGCTGGTCCGCAGGACAACAGGGATCATTGGACCCAAATGCAGACAGTTGGAGGTAGCAGGAAGTATTCAGTGATTTATTGTAAATGCCCTACAGGCAATAGCAGACAGGTACCAGGCAGCATTGCAATTATGATGATGTGACAATGGAACAAAGGATGTGGACCGGTATATGTAGAGAGTGGCAGATGCAGGTGAGGAGGTGGGCGGGGAACACCAGGCAGAGCTGATTGGAGAAGTGGGAACAGGTGGTGTGGATGGGTGTGGCAGTCAGGTGATGGGTAAAAGGAGGGAAAGTCCGAGGGCATCTGGTAGACGGATGGAAAATGGCAAGATTTGGGGAACTAGAGAGGAGGGACAAAGTGTGACACATTTGTGGTTTGCGGCTGACCTGTTTGAAGACACTCCTCCACCCAAATCTGTGGCAGCCGGTGCCCCAAATGACTTGTCTTACATTCCGCAAAGTATGCAGCCTGACCTGATGTACTGTATGGTAATAAACCAGTTACGTAACTGATGCTTAAACAAGAATTTATGAACACAATACCAATGTCATCAAACAGTATCAGCTTATGTAGAACTACTTTGTTGAAATTACGAGGAAGTTTGACGACAATGTAAATATCTTTACTTTATTTCTTCTTGGCACTTGCTTGATACAACGCTACTTATGCTGGGTATCTGCCAAGGGCCTATGGAAAGGAGGCTGGGTCACGGGCGGACATGGGTCTTGGGGTATGTATGGGGCATAACACATGCGCAGTGTAACTGAAGCTGCGGTCGTGCGTTGCGATTGGCTCAATTTCGGCAAGTGCAAGTGAGATTTCACTGCGCATGTGTTATACCCCCAAAGATATGACCCAGTGACCCAGCCTCCATTCTATATGCCTTGGTATCTGCTAGCTACCTTCTGAATTAGCTTGTTTTGCTTTCATTAGGGTTGTACGATTTTGAAAAAATATCTTATTGACTATTATTTTGACTGCAATTGCCATAGGATTTGCAATATTAGAGGGAATGATTATTTTTACCTTGTTATTCTCATTTTCATCGAAAAATATAGTAAAATGATTATATTATGATTTTTGCAGGGATCTGTACCAAACAAAGATGTTTTCTTAAGTCTGTAGAATATGATGCGTAGGCCAGGACATCGGCACTACAATATTTATTTAAAAATGGTATTTTGACACACATTTCACCTTTAACAAATATTGCGCATTTTGCGATTTGAAAATTGCAGAAGGCCATTTTGCGGTTTCGATAAAATTTCAATTAATTGCGCAGCCCTAACTTTCAGGTGTTTTTATTGACAGAATCCCTCAAAATTAAGCTTCTGTCCTTGCTCTGGTATAACCGCAGTTTCTTGACAGTTAAGTGCACTGTCCAATAAGACCTGTTGAGGAAGTGACTACCCGAAGCTAAAAAGTTGAGTGAGGATTCAACTGAAACATTTGCAGGCATCTGCTCTGGTAAACATGACTCATAGTAAGAATATACCGGATACAATATCTTCTGAAGAACTTGATGGTCAAAACTAAGACATCACTTAGCTTGGTAACCTTGCAACCCTACCCATCAATAATACACCATGGTAATTTTATAGCTACTCTTTGTTATGATCTTTGGCTAGTGAACACTCTTAACCATAAAAAAATGTAGGTGGATCCAATGCTGCTAACTAGTGCCGTGCAACATACTGTAGGAAAAACATCAAATCATTATATGTTTTTTACCCAATTTCCATGCTGTATAATAGTGTCTTTTAGTGTCTGTGTTTTTCAGCTGCAGCCTGTTCGCACAAAGACGTATGAATGACACGATAATGCGCAAGGCTTTTAGCGTGCAATAAGAACACTTTACTTGCTTTTGGCGTGTCAATTGTACGCAATGTAGTCTGTACTGACTGCAATGTAAACGCTCAGAGCTATTGACGTAAAATAAAAAGCGAGAAAGACCGCTTATGGCGGCGTGTTTGTTGGATGGATCCAACAAGCACACAACTTTTAACCAGGAGACCGGTGTTTTGTAAGTTACATTAGTGACGTTTGTCACGTCTTTTAGTGACGTGTTTTCCGTGTTACGTTGTTTTCGTATGAATTTTACTTATTTTAAGCCCAACCATGATGTTTTTCCTAAACCTAACTATTTTTGTTTTGGCGCACAAATGACACGTGAAAAGCCTAAAATGTGTCCTCATGACACACGGAATGTCCATGTAATGTCGTGCTATTTATACGCCTTCCTGTGAGACCGGGTTGTCAGTTGAAATGACCATGTACGTCATACAACAACATATTGCCAGCTCTAACTCCTGCAAAAGGCATTAAATGTGGCCAAGAGGGAATGTGCTTGTACCTCAGCTTTTCCGTTTATGTTACAAAAATATGTATGACGATTGTTTCTTGAACTGTGAGTACCCAAGACAATTACAAACACAATATGTTGCATTGTTTAGTTTATGGAATATTTCCCCCCTGTGTCCAAGGAAAGCCGTCAGAAGGCATTTGGACAGTGATGCGTTTTTTATTGTTTAGGCACACTGGATTTAAAATGAAACAAGGACTATGAGTTTGATTTGTTGGTTCAGTCAAATTCCCAAAAAATATTGTTTCTTACTTACTGCAGTGGCATCTACTGTATATATGTCTCAGATTTCTGCATACGTTGGAGGTAGATAACATTTTGTTGGTACTGCTCAAAGCATTGAAAGCTTTTTAAAAAGTCAGCAGCAACACATCTTTCTAGTTACAATGTCTTAGCCTCTCATGATAATCCACAGAATGCTGTGAACATGAAAACTTTACTTTATCAGTAAAACTGAGGGACTAAAAGGTTATAATTCCTATGCTGAACTTTTGATAGGAATGTTAACATCCTAAAATTAAAGCTAAAAGTTGGCTCTTTAACCTTATTTTTTTTAATTCCCTGTGGAGTATAAGGCAAACATAGCAAAATTATGTCACTGTCCAAATACTTTGTTACTGCACTGTAGCTGCTAGTAAACAAGCGACGCAGTCTTTGTGAATTTAATTTGGGCTCCATATTGTAACCGCAGTGTCGAGGTAATCGTTCCATCACAGCTATGTAAATACACATATGGATGTCCGTTTTGAAAGGAGTGAGTGGACCTGAACGACACAAATGACTCAATGTTGGTAGACAAGGTGGTTTGTTTGTCATGCAGGACATTTATGTAGATAATGAACTAATCTAGGACCAGTTTCAGCTTTGTACTTACACATGACATCAGCCAAAGTAGACACATATTCAAGCATATGAATATATATATAAATAGGGTACTATAGTACAGTGGTTCCCAACCTATTTTCCTTGAAGCCCCCCTACTTGTATCTAAGAAAAGCTGAGGCAAATTACAAATCCTCGAACAAAATCCTCAATGTGAATTAAGTCATTCAATGTATTAAATAAGTTAGTCTATTTTTAATAAATCACCTTTTTTTAATGAAAATAACTCGTCAGTTTGTGAGCAAACAGTTTTTTGACCGCACTGAAATGGTTGTTTTTGTAAGGCTAAACGGCAACAAATATCCATTGAAGAAGAATATTCTGTTAGATAATAATTGTAATCCTTTTTCAATACATTTTGACTTCACAACAATTACGATTTTAGTTATACATGTGCAAATGTAATTGTGACAGCCTCAGAGAGCACAAATCCCCTGTGATCTTTGGCTCTCCCCTAAGGGGGGGGTCCAGACTCCAGGTTGGGAACTACTGCTATAGTATATTTGATTTGGTCTTTTTCTGTCACGATATACATTAAAACAAATGTACATAGTTCTCAAAACAAAGAACTAGAGTGAAACTAAGTCCTCTTGGGTAAATCTCTTGGTACATTAAATGTCTCCCTCAGCATTTCCCTGTTCCTTCAATGTACAGAAGTGTCCTATAGAGACTCTCTCGCTGTCAGATTGAATCCATCACGTAAAGAGAGGAAAGCTTGTTAAGCCTCCTCACCACCACCAACACACACACACATCTTTTTCAGTTTACTTCAGTCTCCCTCGCTGTGTCCTTTTTCTCTTGTTTGGAGACCTAATCGTCTATAATGAGTACACTCCACTCAGCCTATTCACAGACCTTTAGCTTGTGCCAGGGCAGGGGGAAACGGGGGTTTGGAGGTGGGGTTGGCTTTCTGTTGCTTGGTTAGCCTCTGATTGTTGGTTGGACCTTGTATGTTGCAGACAATGTGCTTTGGTTTTGCACACAGGAACATTGAGTTCACTTTCAAACAGGGACGGCAATCATGTTCTCCACAGCGGTTCAGTCAAGAAAGCAGGCTTGAATGAAGTAATTGTGTAATTCTAACATGACAGTACTGCTGGTGCTACTGATACTTGCATGTTTCCACGTTGCCTCCAGTTATACAATTTTCTATCTTCTGAAGTATTTTTTCCCGAAGCTGGGTAAATAATTGAGGATGTGGATGGTGAAAGGAGTTGGTTGTAGAACATTAACCCTTGAGCCATGTGTAGTAGGCCTCAACAATATGCCGTCTGTTTCTATAGTTTTTTCCCACATAACTCTATATACTGTCATTTTCTGACCCCATCTCCCTGTAATAATATCTCCAACCAGGGAAAGACCTAAAAGGAGGACATAATCGAACTGCCGGTATTGACGATAATCGTGATATTTAAACTTAAAATATTGATATAATGTTAATAATACACATATGAAAATATCTTGTAAATAATCCAGCGCCTCTTAAATCATTTTATATATACAGTTATGGTTACAGACTCTCTCTCCACCTCCCTAAACTTATATTTGAAGTGTAATTCATTTGAGAAAGAAAGTTAAAGATGAATTTGACTAATAGCATTATTTTAAAATTATCTATATTATTATCATGAATTCTTTTGGCCATGATAATTGTGTAGTGAAAATCATGACAGCCCTAGTGGTGATCCTTTGCGTTTTGTTATTTTGTCTCCATCCGGGATACTTAACAGTTATCGCTTTTTTCAGAGCTGCAACGATTAATCGATTAATCAACTATTCAATTAATCAACAACTATTTTGATAATCAATTCATCAGTTTGAGTACTTTGTTAAGAAATAAAAGTCTAAATTCTCTGATTCCAGCTTCTTGAATGTGAATATTTTCTGGTTTCTTTACTCCTCTATGACAGTAAATTGAATATCTTTGAGTTGTGGACAAAATTAGACATTTGAGGACGTCATCTTGGGCTTTATGAAACAATGATGGACATTTTTCACCATTTTCTGACATTTTATTGACCAAAAAATGAATTGATTAATCGAGAAAATAATAGACAGATTAATTGACAATGTAAATCATCGTTAGTTGCAGAACTAGCTGTTTTCACTATGTGTTTTCAGTAGGCCTACTGTGAGTGACATACAGTATATTATTTCCTTGGATTTTGTATTGATAAATTTAAAGTTTTTGTTTTTTGTGTATTTAACCATGGTGGCTGTCACTGCTCACTCTAACCACCTATCTCTTCTTTTAGGGAAACAGTATAATGCCCTATTCTACAACGAATCATCCAACACGTACCCATAACTGAAGTGAAGTAACGGAAAAAAGCATATGACAGAAACAAACTACAGATGCAAAGAGTAGTTATCCAAGACTCATACCAGACTGACCAACTAGATTGACTAAAACATTTTATGAGCATGTCCGAGGATTAACTGCTAAGAGATTGTGCAAGATACAGGCGGAAACAGCAAACATTTAACAGCACGTCCAGATGGGAGAGACCACAACGGGGGGTTGAGAATGACGGATTTAAAATCCTGTGGTCTGAACATGTGGTAATAGACCAGGAACAGAAAGAGCTGCTGGTGACAGGTTGAGCTGTCTCTTAGGTGACATCAATAAGAAGGAATCTGAGAAACCAGTGAAGGCAAGAGTGATCCCAATAGTAGAAGAAGGCTTTGGACATTCATTTCTGAGATTCGGGCACCAGAGCAGTGGCAGAAATCACAGTGTGGGTGGCCACTGAGAAAATCAGGTGGGTCTAGCCCGTCCAAGACCAAACATCTACGTAATAGGTTCTGAATATGTTAATCAAAATAGGCCATTACAACTCTACTGGCCTGAATGCACCACAGTTTAATCATATAAGCCTTATACATCATCATCATCATCATCAGAGGTAATGTTACAGGCACCTGACATGTACGTTGTGTATATAAAGCAACCTTTTACATTAATAATTCAATATTTAATCCAGCATATTTGCACTCTGCATCATTGCACTGCTGTATTATTGTTTACAATTTAAAGAAACGTGAGACTTTTTACATATATTATTTATCTTCTTTCTTTACTCTTGCTCAGCTCGTTGGCCTTGTTTTATGCTGCATTTCTATTTCCGTATGTACAATGAAAGCAAAATAACCAGAGTCAAATTCTTGGTAGCATATGTGTAGGCCTTCTCATACCTGGCCAATCAAGTGGATTGTGATCCAACAAGACAAACATTAACAACATGGCATAGCGTGGCACAGCAGCCACATATTCACACACACAGCATTATTAATCAAGCATATATGGATAGAGCACCTGCATAAAAAAATACACTTTAACATAGCCTGGCACGGCGGCCACATATTCTCAAACACACACACACACAGCTGGCAGCAACATCAGCATAAACTCCACTTGTGCGCCGGACAAAAACTACACCCAATAAAAAATAAATTAGCTTACTTTGATGATCACAGCCAGAGGCGACGGGGCTTGGTGTTGAACACTGAAAAGGAGAGCAGGGACAAAGAGTTCTGTCTGATATGATGCCCTGATGCCAGTTTTTATCCGACTAACAGTTGAAAAGAGTCTTTCACCTGTAGGCCTGCAGCTTGTTGTGGGTAGGGTGACGAGGGGCCACATACCTGTTTGAGGATAAACTGGCGTTGGAGTAGGTCTTGGTTGAGAATGATCGCTGAACTTGAGTCGAGATCTCTTCCTCCTGCTCCTCAGGCTTCTGTTCCTTAATGCACAGGTGTTTCGGTTTAACAAGTGTTATCTGGTGACTTTCAGCCGAATACATCCGTGTGCTCCTAGTAACTTTTATGTAACCGGTTGATGTAGATAACAAACACAGAGGAGTATTCATTTTAAATTGTGTTTTCAACAGCTGCTGTCACTGCGAGCAATAGGCCTTTCTCACAGCAGACATTTTGACTAGGTTGTCACAGGTGTAAATAATCAGATTAATGATGGCTGGATTCCATTTAGCTGCTTTGATTTCAGGTTCCTGTTGTCGTGCATGCTGACTCATTGTCACTCTCTGCTTTTCCTACCGTGACATGTCAAAATGTCCTCCGTGAAAAAGACCTATCACGACGCTGACACTGGCTGTACACTGAGTGAAAGAGGAGGGGCTGCTCACAATCTGGCATTTGCGAAATGGACTGCCACTCAAAAAATCTTGTTTTATGGTCATAGTCAGATCATTGAAACAGCGCTGACTGCTATTCACTGGATGATACAGCATGATCGGTCCTAGGTCCCACAGTAGGCCTACAATACAGTGACATACAGTATATTTCCTTGGAGTTTGTATTGATAAAATTTAAGTTTTTGTCTTTTTTTTGTGTTCAAATCATCTAACATGTACCCATAACTGAAGTAAAGTAACAAAAGGAATAAGACAAAAACAAACTACAGATACAAAGAGTAGTTATCCAAGACTCATAGGACCAGACTGACCAACCAGATTGACTGTAAAACATTTCACAAGGATTTCCGAGGATGAACTGCTAATAGAGTGTGCAAGATACAGGCGGAAACAGCAAACGTAGAGCAGCACGTCCAGATGGGAGAGACCACAACGGGCGGTTTGGAATGACAGATTTAAAATCCTGTGGTCTAAACATGTGGTAATGGACAAAGAACAGAAAGTGGTGCTGGTGACAGGTTGAGCTGTGACATCAATAAGAAGCAATATTAGAAAACAGTGAAGGCAAGAGTGATGCCAATAGTAGAAGCACGCAAGGCTGTTGACATTCATTTCTGAGATCCCGGCACCAGAGGCAACGCAACCTAAACCCGACCTGATTCTGTCAGGAGTTTTGGGCTGAGCACATTTTCTGGGTGACTAACTTTTATGGCTTTGTACACTCGTAAAATATCCAGGCTATATGTTTTATTTCTGAGGTCTGCTATGTGGCTTTACATAAACAGTCGAGGCTACAGACTATTCTCGTGGACCACATCCACTACTATAGTCATGAGAGTCATTTAATGACTACTATGGCCTTTTCCCTTAGAGCCACCATCAAGCCAGACTTCACCTCCCTATATGTATGCAGATGTTCTGTCATCTATACAGTATAGTAGCCCTCACTGGAGAGATTACTGGCTAAAGTCAGCACATTTTTGAGTGATTTCTAGCATGCAAACCCCATAAAGAGCAGTCTAACGTTGTTTTTGCATTGTGGGGCCTTTAATCTTATTTCCATATGTGAAAGCCATATGTTCGCCCCACAGGGCAAATATGGTTCAGGAGCTAAAGAGAAACCATGTGTAGTACGGCATAACATACAGTTTTGCTTAACATTGTTGCTTGACGATCAGTCGTAGAAGTGTTAAAGGTTCAGCATATTTAAAGCTGCTATTATCAATATTTTTACATTAACAATGGATAATGTGAAACTGGTCGCTTGTAGTGACGACAGAGAATTATAACCCAACTCTGCTGTTCCACTCAGTTCTACGGGGCATTTAGCATCTTTTAGCTCATTGTTTTGGTTTTACGAGTTGTGACTTTACTGTTTTGATTCACTTTCACTGCACTGCACAGCAGGCAGCTGGTTTTTTTTTGGTGAAAAAGCTAAAAAAAATCCTACTGTATGCTACCCGCCCGGCACCAAACAGTTAACACGTCCTCATCCCAACTTGTCACATACCGCCACTTTACAATTTATTTTTGGCATCAAAACCACTATAGTTACCGTTGGCGTCACAAACAGCAGTCTCCTGGATGAAGGCCTTGTGTTTGTCGGGCCCATCCATAAACCCCTCCCATCCCCCAGTCTGTGTCTTTTCGCTCTTTAAACTACGCCACCACACTCCCGGCGCACTGTTTCTGAGCGTTTACTGTTGCCGCGGATGGATTTACATTGAAGTTAATGGAAAGCTGGTTGCGACTCATACTATGTGCTAAAGGGTGCTTGTGTGGTGGTATAATGACTGTGACAAAGCGTCTGTATTTGACTGCCTGGGAATGAGAACGGGCTTGAACAGTAGACAAGCAAAGGTAGTGACTAGTAGGTGAACAAAGTGAAGCACCCATACATTAGCTCTCTAGATCAGTGGTGCAATATGGTGCAATTGTAATGCTAAGGTGCTTATGGGAAGCCAAATCCAAACCCCTTGGCTTATTAAGTAAAGAGGATCAATCTGATCTCATGCAACTTTGACACTGAGTTCAGTCTCAACGGTACAACATGTATGGTGTTTCAGTTGAAATGGGTCGGGAGGCCAATGTAGAGCAACCATTTGAAATTCAATATAGCATTTAACCTACTTTACTGTTGCACCATCCACTTCTGTATATACTGCAGGTATCTGCCTTGAGATGTGATGTGAACGCCAATGTGAATGTTGCGCCTCAAGGTGAAACTTTAAACATTTTGCAGTGAAAGTTACAAAATGGTGGCAGTTCATGAAGTGCATGCTAAATAGGAAAACCCCCCTGTCTTGTTCCATTTGAATAAATAAACTATTGGAAGGCTAGGGTGCAGTCCCACCCTTAAACTATACAAAATGTGACTTTGTAGTGTACATTGTGTACCAGCAGATGTGTATTGAACATAATGTTTAGGTCAACCTCCACAACAAAGACTGTGTTTGTACAGAGATGTAGAGCTCAAGTTTCCCACTGAAATCAGAGTGTGTGTACGTGTGTGTAAGTAGGTAAATCCACCCGTTTATCTGCCTCTCTGCTCTCGTTCCCAGTGAGCCGTTGCATCAGTGTGACCTACAGCCCAGACACCACGGTAGACATTAAAGCTACCTTTGCTCCCCGGGAGTCTAGACCCAGACATTTGTTTGTTTGCACTTCAGGGTACGCGGTGCCTCTGTTGGATCACTCTGGCCCGTTATGTTTTAACCCTGGATGGATATTACACCACAGGCTGTCTCATCTGTCCACTTTGATCCACTTTTTGATCTGCTTAATCACCATGAGAAATCTCATAGTGTTGCGTCTGAGTACATGATGCAAGTAAAGAGACAATAAAAGAGTTACATAAATTCATATAAAGAGCAAATCACATCAGATGGTGAAGAGAGAAAGAGACATTTCCAAGAAAAACTGCTGCATTCTTTAAGTTTTTCAAGGCTTCTGCAAATATGCCATTTTCATGACATCAAGGTGGATTTCATGTTGTCTGGGTTATGAAATGCCTACAAGGCAATGGGAGCACAAGATTCAACATGTAGCGCACGTTTACCTTTGACTGTGGCCTCCTGTGGCATATTGTTCATACAATGAATTCCAAAAAAAGAGGATGTATTATAACATTATAAAGGAAGCGTCGATTTGATTTTCTGTTTTCTCATCTTTCTCCTATAGACCATTTCATAAACATAAACATTCCAAATGTGTCACAGTTTATTTCCTGTTGCAGCGTATGTGAATGACATAAAGCTGAAAAGAAGTAAACATGGACCCAAAGCAAAAATACATAACCAAAAGAGTCGTTCATGTGTCACTTCGCTAGTCGTGGGTGAATCAAACTACTGACAGTAGGTAATAATAAATCTGCTTCGAAGCAAATTCTCCAGCTGCATATGACAAAATAGGCCTGTGTATTGTTTCCACGCAGGAAAGGGAATACATTTGTCCTAATTATGTTTTACAGTATGTCAGTTGTATTGCATGGTATTGTATCCTGTATATCAATTACATATTGATTTACAGCACACATTTCCTGTTGCATGGCTTTGAGCCTTGCTTGGTGTACAAACAAGTACAAAATTGTCTTTTATTTTCTTTAGGTGACAACATGCAGGGTATCCACATGTTTCTGACAATGAATTCTCTCTTCTTCCCACTCCCTTTCCAGCCTGGGTCGGGGCCTTGGCCATGGGCATGATCTTCTTCTGTTCACCCGTGGTCAGCATGTTCACAGACCGCTTCGGCTGTAGGAAGACAGCAGTCAGCGGGGCTGCGGTGGCTTTTATAGGGCTGCTCAGTACATCCTTTGCAAAGTAAGTTGCTGTATATTGATTATTAAAGACATCACTTGCCCTAGCCCCAGTTTGTGTCTCTGATGTATTACCATTATGTTTAGTCACAGAGCAAAGCGTTTGTTTTTCTGAAAAATAAATACTCTGCGATGTTTGAAAAGCCCAGAAGTTCAGTTAACAACACTTACAGGTGTCGTGAAGGAATCTTCAAAGTGTCCTCTAATAATCTGGACTGAAAAATAATCCGTTGACCTGTCTCTCATTATAGACAAATAAAGCTGAAGATTCAATTTCATTGTATAAATTAAGACTTTTCCGGCTACCATCTTTTGTTGGATTAGGAAACAGAGTCACACCTTGGGAAACCTATTAGAGGATTTTGGAAATACTTTCAGAACAGCAGTACATTTTGTTAAAGAACCTTCTGGGTTTGTCAAACATTGCAGTTTTTTTTCTTTTTGAGAAAAACAGTTGCTTAGTGTTTAGTGACTCTGAACCTTAGGCATGCAACCTCCATACGATTTGTGTTAAGAATACTAAAATCAAACATCGTCAAGTCAAGTCAATTTTATTTATATAGCGCAATATCACAAATCACAAATTTGCCTCAAGGGCTTTGTAATCTGTACAGCATGCAACGTCCTCTATCCTAGTTTATACATTAACGTTAACAGCAAAACAAATGGTCAAATAATAACCACATCATTACTCCTCTTTTTTCTTTTCTATTGCAGCTCCCTGGGCCTTCGCTATTTCACATATGGCATACTGTTCGGCTGTGGCTCCTCCTTCGCCTTCCAGCCCTCGTTGGTCATCCTCGGCCACTACTTCCGCCAGCGCCTGGGCCTGGCCAACGGTGTGGTGACTGCCGGTGCCAGCCTCTTCTCCATGGGCCTCCCGGTGTTCCTCAACAAGGTGGTTGAACCTCTGGGCCTCAGCAGGACCTTCCAGATCCTCAGCGTCTTCATGCTGATCCAGGCCCTGCTGGCGCTGTTGTTCAAACCTTTACTGCCTGCCGGAGCAGGCATGGGACCCCCAGGCATGGGTCCTGGCCCTGCCAAACCCCAAACACAGCCAGGGGCCACCGCTCAGGGGGGGAGCAGGTGGAGCAGGGTCCTGGATGGGGTCAAGAAGTACTTCAACCTCCGTGTGTTTCACATCGTCACATACCGTGTGTGGGCGTTTGGAGTAGCCACAGCAGTACTGGGCTACTTCGTGCCATATGTCCATCTGGTAAGAACTATAACGGGAATGCTTGGGGTCAATTTATTAGACACATTGTTTGTTTACTCTTGCCTTGAATTGGGTTATCTAAACTCAAGACTGTACAAATATTTTGAAAAAAATTCAAGAAGTCTTAGTTTCGTGAATATTACCAGTGTAAAATTAGCTTTACATTTTATATTTGATAGATGGAAAAATGGAAAATTGTATGTGGATACTAAGTGTACTCAACAGTCCGCCATTCATCTCAGTTGTGCTAAAACATGATCTAATATGGAATAGATATAATACATACCATAACATTCTTGGGTATTTTTGGTATGCGACTGTGAAAATGTAGGAATCCTGACCTTTTTATTGATATTATAGGGTTATATAAGCAGCATTATGGTGTCGATTAGCTGTTCAGCAGCAACACTTAAACAACATCAAATAGCATGTAAACGTACCAGCAAATATCACTTCTGGTGTGGTTCTTACTCTTCAATACCACTGCTAACAACATGCAGTCTACCCACGGTTTGTAAGCTACAGTAACAACAACAGCGAAGTTTGTTTACATTGTTTCTCATTCCCCTGCTGGGGCTCAGCCTGCCAGCTGCTTTCAATCAAACACAAACACGCTCCTCCAGTGGCTGAAAGGAAAACGAACATTTCTCATATTTCTCCAAAGACCTTTTTTTGTTCCTTTTTAATAATAAAAAAACTATTGACAATATGTGTTAACAACTGCGAAAAAGGGTTAATGTGATTTTTGGTGGACTTGAATAATATAACGATGAAAAAAAAGTAAAATGACTCCCAAGTCAAAGCACAGTAATTTTACTGTCCATGATGATCTGGAAAATCTGCACATGACCTATGGCCGAATTTGGTGTGAAATAGTGAGATAGTGAAGGATGAGGATGAAGTGTGGAGCTGTGAAGTTGATCTCCCTCTATCCAGATGTCGGATGTTCCAGCTCCGGCCTCCCTCTGTCAGGCCTGTTGTTTCAGGCCGGGCCCAGATGTAAACACAGCCCCGGTCTTTGTATTGGCTCGACCACCTCAGGAAACCTCTCCTGTATGGCCTCTCTGTATCCCTAAACATGCCTATCCTATGGCCATTGATGAATGTAGAGCCCTTCAAAGCAGAGCAAATATTTCACAAGTTCAGGAAAGACTTCAGAGGGCGGTTTAATGTTTTGGATCTGATTTGGGGGTCAGGGCTGAGGGGATAGGGGAGTGGGAGCGTCTGACCTATATGCGTTGGGTCTTCCTGTCCTGCTGTTCCAAAGGTTTGTTATTGTTAGACCTTTGCTTTGGGGTTATGGATGGACAATTCCTCCACCCCAACAAATGCACACCCATTTGCTGAGTTAATTGACATCTTAGGCATGAAGCACATAAACAGAGAAAGTTCAACAGCAAGTTGTGTGATATCTCATTCACTATTAAGTAGCTTCTGGTGAGCTTCTTGTGCAGCACAATCATATTTAACCACCAACTAACACAGCCAAAGCTCACGCAGTCTGTTTTACTTTCCAGATGAATTTTGTAAAGGAGCAGTTCAAGGGGACCCAGAAGGAATGGGTACTCCTGGTTTGCATAGGAGCTTCATCTGGGGTGGGACGCCTTGCTTTTGGCAAGATCGGAGACCTCATTACTGGTCTTCAAAAGATCTACATGCAGGTGAGGAAATGTCTGAAGGCATAAAATGTGAAAACTCATGCAGTTAAAAGTGGTGTGTGGGCCTGGAGCATTGAGATTGAAACTGGTACCATTGGCTCTACTATTTAGCCTCTTAGTAACATGATTTTAATGATTTCTTTGCACCATTTTACAGTCAACGGTGAATTTTTGTTTTCTGATTTGTGACTATTTCTAAGAGCTTTGTAGGCACTACAATGTACATTCCTATAGTATAATTACACTCTCACAATAGCTTGTAACAAAGTGTTAAAAGGCTGCAACTTTAACCTGAAATAGAAGACTTGGGGTTAAATATTAACAGTTGTGTTTTGAGGCTCTTTTTCTGTGCCTTTTTCCTTTGTTTTACTCACCCCTCTGGCCCACATATGACACTGAATCAAGGTTTGTTTAATGGTATTCTGTTAAAAGGGTTCTGTAATGTCACGAGGTTGAACATTATATATTTTGATTGGCAATCAGAGAAATTGTTTTCAGTGTCTTTAATTATTACTGCAGGTTAAACATGACTCAAATGCGAATTTGCACACACTTGCAGTACCGGAATAAAAATAAGCTTTCGTGTTGCCGTGAGAATTACCTGCCTGCATAATAGCGGGGAGGATTCAGTCCTGAAAAAATGAAAGAACAGCAGTTTGGAGCAATTGTGAGAGGTAAATACAAACAGGATTTGCTGAATGCAAACACACAGTTGATCCATAGGCTCTGTTGGCCAGAGCCACCACAATCTGCGTGTTGTTAATCAAGCGTGTTGTTCAGCAGAGAGACACTGAGTCATAGACAGACGTGACATGCATGCTGAAAATGTGCAAGTCGGATATTAATTTAGATTGTGCAGCGATGATGTTTTCCATTGAAAAAGAGAATGTGTTCACAGCAATTTCAATACAATGTCTCTCCTGCTGTTATAATAGAGAAACACACTAGAGGCTTGTTCTTTCTTTTATCCAGAGTTGAGCAGAGTGTGTTTGTAATTGTTGCTTTCGTGTACAATGTAGTATGTATGTTTACATTATCAACTTATTATTTTTGGCTTTTTTTATTAAACTCGCGAGCCGGATGCAATGTAATTTCGTTGTGAAGGGTTTTAAGGTAACGCTTTTTAGTTTATTGTTAAGACACAGAACCCTCTTTCACAGTTCAGGGTATTAAACTCATGAACTCTGAGCTCATTGTAATGCAACAATATGAGCTATTGTTTAGATTTGTACAAATAGGCAGGCAGCTTTAGGCAGCTGCGAACAAACACACAAAACCGCAGACCTAAATTCCTCGCTCAGCCTATAGAACAGATGGTGTAATTGAGAGGTATAATTCCTCAGCTTTATATTCCTTTAGGTTAGTTATAATCGCCACATAACCCGTCTGTGTAGCTAGCTGTTCACAGGCAAATCAGTACAGCCGTATCACATTTTTTTCCAGCTTAAATATGCACGTTTTTATCAAGTCTGAACAGTAGCTGGAGGGTGTGCTCTGTCGCACAAGTAACAAAATGTTCACAGTGATGTCAAAAGGCCTGGAGGCCTGTTCTCCATGTACGAGCACAAGGATAGAAACTGAGCCATCTGTAGAGTGTATTCTCCCCTCACTTACTGCCTCCAGTGCACTGAAAACAAGCCAACACCTTCTGCAGCTATGGCCTATGAAACAGGCAGCCATGTCCTTTAGAAATAGCAATAATAAAGCTTGTTACCGTGTCTGTTTCAGGTGGTGTCCTTCATTGCTCTGGGCCTGATGTCCATATTGATCCCTCAGTGCTCGATGTTCGAGGCGCTGGTGGTCGTGTGCGTGTTCCTGGGGCTGTGCGACGGCTGCTTCCTCACCATGATGGCTCCCATAGCGTTCGAACTGGTCGGGCCCATGCAGGCCTCGCAGGCTATAGGCTACCTCCTAGGCCTTATGTCTCTTCCCATGACTGCGGGTCCACCCATCGCTGGTGAGAAGCAAAACACAGGAGTGATTTATAATCCAGAATGAGCTCGCACCTTGGATGTTGGCAGTAACAGCACACAACAAGCTGATTGATATTAACAGAGTGAAACAGTATACAGGGAGTATAAAGGAAGAGTAAGATAAATGCAGGGCAGGGTAGATGTACAGCAGATTGTATTTACTGTAGAGAGGTTTGGGCTCGTGGCCAAGTGCAGGCTGTCTCTAGGGATTCATCTTAAGGGGGAGAAAAAGCACATATAGGGTCAGAGCTCAGTAGTCAACTCCCCTTATGTCTCATCTATAGAAAAGCACTGAGGGCAGACCATTAATTTGATGACTCAGGAATCCTCGTGCTCTCTCTTGCCAACCTCTTTCAGATCTCACACATATGTGGGCTTTTACTACAAACACTCTGTCTTTCCTTTTGTGGCCTCAGCTCAGCATACCAGAGAGGTTGTTATTAGAGGTTGTTATTAATGTTTTGAGTTGAATTTCTTAAGCTGCTGAATTCATGAAAGCAGACTCATTTAAAAAAAAAAAAAACCCCAAAAACCCAATGTCATTTCAAAAGGATGATTTCTGATTAAGATTACGCCTTGGAGAAAGCAATAAACTGATATCTATTGATTACATATCTAAAGCTATGCACAGGAATATCCATTGTGATATAGTATAAGAGCTGAAAGTCGATTAGTTGATTGACAGAAAATTGATTTGCAACTATTTTGAGCGGTTGATTGAACAAAAACAATTTTAAGATGTCTCCTCAGGCTGTGGGAAATTATTTTTTATATATATATATATTTACACACTTTATTGCAGGAGGGCAGGAGTTAACGTAAATTTACATTTGCTTACATATGATGTTGTTCATACTTGTTTACATACTTGTCATGTTTATATACAATATTTCATGGTGAAAAAGTAAAATCGATTGTAAATTTTTAGAAATAAAGAAAATAATAAATAAATAAATAAGGATGGGAAAAAAAACGAAAAACAAAACAAAATAAAAAAAGCTAGGCTAGTATTGGCTGTGGGAAATTCTCACAAAAATGTGGGCACTTTTCACTATTTTCTGACATTTTCTAGACGAAACAATTAATTCATGAATCGAGAAAATAATCTGCAGATTAACTGATAATGAAAACAATGCTTAGTCGCAGCTCTATAGTATACATTTTTTTCTTTTATATACTCTCTTTTGTTATTTAATCTTATTTTAGCCAGATGATAGCACATGTTGTCTCTGCACACAAAGGCCTGCATTCAGGCATAAAGTACAGTATAGCGACATATGGTTTCAATTTTCCTTTTGACTAACCACAGATGCAGACGTTATCTCCTGTAGTTAAACAAAACATGTAACTGACATGATACAGACTATTATAATGTGTATTATATGACATATTCTGTTTAATTATTACATTTGGTTTAGTATAAAAAGCTATACATTAACTCTACATCCCACGCAAAGGCAGCTGGGCCCCTCAAACATGTGTGATTATCACGGTGTTGTTCTGTACAGTCTGTACAGTACATGAGCAAGAATGCAAACATTACAGGCAACAATGTGAGTGCACAGCCCTCCCTCTGCTCTCACGTCACAAGCTCAGCGGTAGATTAAACATGTGTGCCGTGTGTGTTAAACTTGTTGACCTCGCTTCGTCACTGTCGGTAGAGGGCCTTGTTTGCCTTAGCGCACATGCAGATAAATATAGAATGTGGATATACGTACTGTAGGCAGGGTGAGGTTTTAGTGCTGGGTTTGATCACATAGCATATCTTGTGTTGCCACTTATATTAATATTAGCAGGTTAAGACCATTTTAAACAAGCTATAGTGCATTAATGAGCCAAATCTAGGTCACTATATTCAGTGCTGATGAAGTCAGTGTACTGACACACACTTCTACATAACTGCAGCAAAGTGAGACGTTAAACCACAAGAGGTCACCAAAAACAAGATTTTCATCTGCTGTTACGTCGCTCTTTTTAGAGGAATAGGTCAACATTTTGGGGAAATATGCATATTTGAATTATATGTTTGAAGACAAAGGTCCAAAATATGTAATTCTCTGCCTTTACAATTTCTGAATATGTCTCCACAGCATTTTAAAAGAGCCCTGAAATCACAACCATGCGTACCAGTTTTTGATTGAGGATTATTATTATTATTATTATTTACAAATGAGTACACGTTTCTTAAACTTTTTCTGTCTAAAATAGTCATAAATTACATTTATATTGAAATTAAATGACCATTTTGAAAGCAGAAAGGCTGCCACACGCGCGTGAGACACAGCAGTTCAGCGACGTAGCCGTCACCCGTTGCTCACGCAGACAGTGTGGCCCGGCGGTAACCAACCAATGTTTTCCATATGGACTGCCTCTATAAGCTGCGTCCAACTAATATTTTTCTTTGTCATTCAAGTCTAAAGGCCTATTATGATCATCGCTTGTTTGTTGTTGTTGTCTTATGAAAACTCTATGCCATATCACATGAGTGGATGCTCTTAGTTTGTCAATGACAGTGATTTATGAATGAGTCTTCTTGATGTGTGTGTGTGTGTGTGTGTGTGTGTGTGTGTGTGTGTGTGTGTGTGTGTGTGTGTGTGTGTGTGTGTGTGTGTGTGTGTGTGTGTGTGTGTGTCTCTCATGACTATGACTGATGCAATACACTTGCGTAACAGATGGGTGTTTATGGGATGTATTGTTGTCAAGTACTTTGCTAAACTATGTCTTTGTTTTTTTACGATGTCTAAAATTATTGACACATGCAAATTGTGTTTATTACATAATTACTGTAATTATTTCCTATAATATGCCGCATGGAGAGCCACTTTTCAAGCCCCTGGAGGGTTTTTAGGCAATTTTTTTAATATATGTAAATAAAGAAACAAACAAAGACACAATAACATGAACTGTGCCCCCCTACCTCCACTGCGTAGGTCTCCTACGCGATTACTTTGGGAACTACACGGTGGCCTTCTCCCTGGCCGGGGTGCCTCCTATGGTGGGGGGCGTGGTGCTGTTCTTTGTGCCTCTGATACACCGCAGGCTCCAGGCAGCGGCGTCGCCAGAGGAAACGTCCACAACTGCCCACATGCTGCCCACCACCCCGCCAGCGGGGGAGCCCAAGAGCTGCTCCAACGGAGACATCCTGCCTGGCTATACTGACGTAGAGACACACATCTGAGTCGCACCGTACAAAGGTTACACATGTTTTATACATACGAAGCATGAAATATAACACACACGTATTTCTTCTTCTTACTCTCTGTTCGCTTTTTTTTTCTCTCCAGGGATTCAGCCCACCAGCACCTTTTCTCATCCTTAGATTTCCCTCCTTTCAACCATGGACTTCCTGCCGGCTGACCTTTAACCCTCTCACCCTCCTGGACTCTCATGGGCTGTTTGTTATTTTCACGTTGAGAGAAATCGAAAAGGGCGCTCTGGCTACGAGCCACAGAGAGGACGAAAAAGAAGGCACATCAGCGTAGGATGATGGGAATGTATGAGGAGGACAAGCACAACACAGTCTCAACTAGGATTGTCTAATCAGTGGGGACTCTGTAGTAACACATTAACCTCCAAGAGGAAAGAAATGAAGAGATATTAACCGACTGATTTCACAGCATCTATCTTGCTACTTTAGCTTTATGAAGCTGTATAAAAATACTATGCTTTAGATTCCATATAAACACATTGTTACGATAAGAGGCTTAGAAAATAAGAATTAGTGAAGGGATAAATCCACACTTTCTTTATATAGTACCTCATGCATCTACTTTTTTTTTTTTTAACACAATGCATTTTATTTAGTTTGTGGAGCTGAATCTCATCTCGAGTGATTTGCTTTACTCTATTCTGCTGTGATAGCTACAAGAGAAACATCTGTTGTAAATGTCACAGGAGGAGTTAACAGACACCAGACTCAATCACCTCAACTCAACCGCACACTGTAATCACACCCAGGGTCCTAAATACTTCAGCAGAACGACTCCAGCTCCTCTACCAGCCTGCCTGCATGGGACACAGATGTGTGATTGTGGCAGCTGTTGATTCCCACTGATTCATATGCCACGAACCCTAGAGTGTTAGATTTTTTTTCACAGTTTGAAAGTTAGGTCAGTGGCTTTGCAGCTTGTGGCAGGTTAACTCATGCAGTCAGTCAGTGAAAGTCGTGCATCTGCTGCCTGAATTCATGAAACTCAACACTACAGGTCTTCTCACGCAACACGTTCTCATCCTGACTCGTCACATACTGATGCTCGGTCAGGATCCCTCCTTGGCGTCACTTTCTAACGCACCGGGTAGCCCAATGCTCCACTACGGTAGGCTTGCCGCGGCAGTCTGTGTTACCGTGTTTGGGCATACACGGATTAAATTACTTGCCCACCGCCCCAGCAGGGTGTTACTTTTTTTTAACAGAAATAAAACCCATTTAGTTAATTTTCGCGTATCAGCGCCGTGTTATCAATACATAGTCGGACGACGGACGCTACAAACTGAAAGTGAAAGTGTCGGAGTCTCAGCACAGAGTAGCAGGAGTCAGATTTCACACACACGGGACGAGAGAGTTGACAGACAAGACGATGGAGGAGGATTTGGCGTCAAAGCGAAAAGCAAAAGCGTCTATTTGGCATTATTTCGGATTTAACCCAAATGCTATAAGGGAACCATAACGTTAATGAGGTAATCACTGTGCAGAGAACGGAGCGTCACAGTGGCTCCAGGTGGAAACCTGCAGCCCTGCAGCAAAAACTTTCCAGACATACAGCCATCCAACGATAATGATCAGAGTAAGCGCTCTACATATACAGTATTGAGCGTCACCTTTTATTGTTAAATGTCCGGCGTAATCGGTAACACCGGTGTCGTCACGTGGGAAAAAATTTCCTCACCGTGACATCCCTACACTACGGTCAGAGTAAACAAGTGGTTAACGTTGTGAATTCAAACAAAAACAGTTGCTTAGGTTTAGGCAACCACATAGTTAGGTTTAGGAAAAAACACCATGGTTTAGCTTAAAACTTCTACATTTGTAAAGTGAAAGTGAAACACAAAGACAAACACACCCGGGACACAAACAGTGTTCTCCTGGATGAAAGCCTTGTGTTTGTTGGACCCATCCTCCTCCCCTCCTGCCCTATGTGTGTTTTTTCGCTCTTTAAACTATGTTACCACTTTCTCTGAGCGTTTAATATTGACGCAAATGGGTTGTACTTACTTGAAAGCCCGGTGTGTCTCATACTTGTGCGTCGCTATCAGTCAGACACCGAGGGGCGTGACAAAGCATCTATATTTGACGCTCTGGGAATGAGAACGGGCGGTCTCAAGAGTCTGTACAGAGCCTTAACTCTCAGCAAACTCTACAGTTATTATTGGCCTTTTAACGTTTTAGCAGGGTGCTAGACAAATCTGCATAAACTGTGTTTGTTACAGCTTTGAAAAATAATTCACAGTAGGTTTTTTGTAGTGTGCACACTGTATAAAGAGTTGGAATCACGCAGTCCTAACAGGAGATGTCGGTAGCGTAGATTTTCGTCAGCTTCAGATTTGTATCATTTTATTCTGGACCTTTCCTCCGTGTGAATGTGTGTGTGCGGCACCTGGGCATCTCCTCTTTTGACATGAGGGCAGTTACTACGTTACAGTCTGTTGACGAGAGGGAGGCTACTGAGATTAAAAGCTGCCAAATGGCCTGAGCCCTCATGAGGCCGTCTCACAGATAACCCAATCAATTTGCTGCTTTAGTTTAGCTCTGCGTCACGAGGGCGTCACTCACTGTGTTGGCAGTTATGAAACAAAACGTCACGGCCTCATTGAGATATTCCCTCAGGAGGACAGTTGTTATGTTTCATAAACATCTGGACCACTTACCTCTGCACTCTTAGATTACAAGTTCTCTTGAACTATGAACTTTAATGAACAGATGTGAAGTAGAGCTGCAATAAATGAGTTACACTCTGTGGTTATACGCATAACAGAGAGGGGGATTGGTCCACAGTAAGGAAGGAAATGTCCTTCAGGTGGTGTTCCTTTCTGTCAATCCCCCTCTTTGCTGTCACTGCCAGTACTCAATCGGCTTCTGTGTTACAACACGAAAACTACACAAACCTCACTGCTGAGTGTAGTTTTTTGGGGGGTTAATGTTATAGGACAAACAGTTTTGAATAGGAAACATACATCTATACCTCAGTAATCAAACAATCCTCAGCAATCCAGTTGAACAACTTCTTCATTACTTTATAATTTCACTCTTCTGTGTTGTGGTTTTGTTGAATCAGCTCTCAGAGCCACAAAGCTGCCAAACACCTGTTTTCAATCACCACGGCTTCTTCCGAAACCTCATTAGCGTCTGTCTAGGAACCACAAAACTGTGGAAATGTCAAACTTCCATTCCCTTATAATCTAACAGTTGGTGCGTAATCCGTTTAGAGATGTATCCTTCATCCTTATTTTGCCTTCATATCCATTTGACCATTCCTGCTCTCTCTCACCTCTACCTCCACATCATTAGCTTCATTTCTCTGTCTGTGTTTGAAGAAATGCAGTCAAATGTCTAATATCTTTAAGTTAAAAGAGACACTAAACCTTAAGCATTGGAGACCTATATAATGGGTAAAGTATGTTTGAAAGCAAAAAAAGAAGAATAGGCCTCTAGTTTGACTGAGGTAGTGTTACATTTTGTTGGCAGTGCAAACAGTTGTTGACGCTACTTGCAGCTGGAAACAAAAAGCAGTGGTAGTTAAAAAATACGGCTGCCCTGAATCGTCCATATACCAGCCATGTAAGCTAACTAGTATTATAAATTCACAGTTTGAGTTTCAGCCTCCAAACAAATCAAATGACACAAAGCTCCTGACAACACGGTGCCCAGTTAAATCTTAAAAATAAGAAGACACTTTCTCATTTTACAGTATTTTTCTAAAGTGCTTTATTTAACTGAATCAATACCCCCCCTGCCTAATAAATCAATGAAATGTATTTATTTATTTAATATTTGTGTTATGAAGGCTGCAGGAGATTCTTTCTATAAACCTGCAGAACTACATGAAAAATAATTAGGGCTGTCAATCGGTTAAAATATTTAATCACGATTAATCACAAATGAACATGAACATCGCACATTTTTTTATCTGTGTAAAAAGTTACCTTAAAGGGAGATGAAGGGAGACATGTTGTTATTATCATGGGAGTGGGCAAATATGCTGCTTTATGCAAATATATGTATATATTTATTATAAGAAAACAATTAACAACACAAAACAATGACAAATATTGTCCAGAAACCCTCACAGGTACTGCATTTAGCATAAAAAATATGCTCAGATCTCAACATGGCAAACTGCAGCCCAACAGGCAACAACAGCTGTCAGTGTGTTGACTTGACTATGACTTGCCAAAAACTGCATGTGATTATCATAAAGTGGAGACTGTAAAGGGGAGACTCATGGGTACCCATAGAACCCATTTTCATTCACATATGCCAGTTTTTCCTCGCTAAAATTGTGCTAGTATGACACGGTTATCATCATTAGGTTTTCTAGTTTCATATGATGCCAGTATCTTCACTCTAGCTTTAAAACTGAGCCCGCTACAACCTGAAAATCACAAGTTGCGTTAATACATTAAAGAAAGTTGCCGAGTTACTTATAAATTGCACTAGTTTACTACTGTCAAACTAGAGGCCTGTGTCACAATCTGGCAAATGAATGAATGAGTGAATGAAAAGAGGACAATCCCTTCTGGCGGCCATATTGGAGGACCTCAGCCTTTCGGTCAACGACGGCTGAAAAAAGGCTGATTGTGTTTCTATGCACAAAACGTATCCGTCTCAACAACATTGACTAGAATTGTTTTTTTTTTACTGTGAACTCTTTTTTTTTTTTTTTTTTTAATTCTGTGTTGAATATGTCGTCACCTTGTTAGCTAGCAGCTTAACGTCACTGTTGTTTTCTAAAAACATGTTTTTGAAGAAGAGATGAGGACTAGAAGCGAGACATTTGCCTTACAGTTACAGCTGTGATCCATCACAACCACATTTGGAGACTGTATTGTGAATCTTTCAGATCTTAACGTGACTTTTTACTCATTATTTGTCTGTTTTTTTTCCAGTATAGTCATTGTTAATCCTTGATCTTTTCTTAATGGTCTCCACTTGATTTCACCCAGTTCCTGGTCAGAACCAGCTGAGTGCTCCTTTTTATTAGTACATTCATATAGACATGTATGTATCAACATATGTACTTTATACTTTGTAATGGTTTTTAATTAACCATAAACTGTTTTATTGTTTTTTTTAAATAATTGATTTTTATTTGTTGGTCTTTTTAGTGACTACTGGAAACCGTAGTTTGTTTATCTGTTCAGATTTGAAATGATGTATAAAAGTGAAGGAGCTGAATGAATGAAGTACACCTGGGTGGTTGCACGGTGTCTATTGATGGAACCAGAAAGTCTTTTTTGTCTATGCAGCGTCGCCGGACCGCTTTCTGAAGTCATGTCAAAGTCTAAAACGATGAATGGACTCCCAAGTTTGTCTCCTGTAGCCTGCAGTAGCTTCAGGACCAGCTAAACCTACAGTAGAGCCCCTTATAAACTACTAACACTACTACTTAATGGTTTAAGACTTTTTTATATATATCATTAGAAAGTTTTTGTTGGACTTTCAGACAGTCAAAGTGGTGAAAACTTAACATTTCCCTCCTGTGTTTGCTTTTCTTTTTCTCCTGGTGCTCGCCTGTGGTGTACAGTATGCAGGTCAGAGCTACAGAGAGGCACGATATTTGATCTCTTGGTTGTTACATCCTTCCAAAATCTGCAAAATCAATGTGTCATATTTACTTATTGTAATGTTATTCAACCGTGGCTTCATTTTCGTTTAGCATTTTCTTGAAATTACTGCTGATATCTGTCGGTCAGTTGCCCGAAAACGGAGCAACGAAGCAGGCCTCTCAGTCTCACCCCAGTAGACTTTCCTCCGGCAAGAAAAAAAACACCTGACTTGAAGTCAATATTGTTGTTCTACTCTGCAACGTGCCATTTCTCTGCTCCTCTGACCTCAAATCTCTGCTTTCCCCTCAGCCTGAAACTGTACAAACAATCTGTGAAAGCTGACGGTCTATATATCATTAAAGCTGAGCCGTGATTTGCAAAAACCACCTCATAAACTGCCATGGATCACCTCCAGCAAGAATCATCCTTTTTTCTTTTTTTTTTTTCTTGTGAAGGAAATCTTTTATCGCTTTTGGCCACACCTGATCTTTACGTGCTCCATATGTTCTGTGTTATTCATGCATATTTTTCCTTATCTTGACTGTAGGCATCATGTTTTCACAGCTATAAATACTCCAACTTTTTCCTGGTGATATATATTTCTGTATGGTGCCATGGCAACGCTTGGCCCAGGCCTTCTCACAGCCTTACATGATGAAATATGATATTTCAGTGCGGGGCTTTTGCTAAACTTTCCTTCTCTAAACCTCTAAAGGTTGTTGCAGTTAAACCTCTATTGCCTCTTCTTAAAGCTGTCCTCCTTACACGAGCTATACCTTTTTATATATTTCTGCTTTAGACATTTAACAAGGCCAGTGAGGCCACAAGATCTGAAATTAAGTCATGCTGCTAGAAAAATTTATGTAATTTTTTTCTTTTTTGAAGTAATTTTGAATCTGCATCAAAAGAGGCACATTTTTTTCTATTAAACCAACAATAAAGATGTAATATGAAAACAACCCATGCTGTCATCGCCAGTCAATCTTTTGTTGGCCGTGTGCTTTCAGTCCTCAACTGCTCCACTTCCACGCTGCAGGCAGTCATGTTAGGAGATTAACCCCAGACCCCTCTGAACGCATAAAGACACAAACACACCGCTGCTGTTTAGGGACACACTGAATGTGTCTTCGCTCGCCATCACCACGGCAACGTGGCCAAGTTCAGTCAGGCAGTGAGTCCTCCCCTGACTCCCCGTTCCCCTTGTTTAACCTCAGTATCTCACAGCCAGTCATGCTGAGTCCTAAAGATCACACTTGGCTGAATCAGTTCCAGGCAGCAGAGCTCTTTACGTACATAACAGGGATCTGTTGTTGTCGATGTCACAAGGCAGAGAATACGTCACTTGCTGAGCCCGGGGCTGTCTTTTGTCTTTCTAAATAAATAAGCATAAATACAGTGAAAAAGAATCTTTAACGGGGGCACAAATATATAAAAAGATTCATGGAAAGTAACTAAGTACATTTACTCAAGTACTGTACTACAAGTTTGAGATACTTGTACTTTGAGTGTTATCACTCAAGTGCTACTTTAAACTACATCTCAGAGGAAAATATTGCACTTTTTACTCCACTACATTTATTTGACAGATTTAGTTATAGTTACTTTGCAGATTTTGATTATCAATACCAAAATATAAATCAACTAATAAATTATGACAGTATTGATTAAGCTACCCAGCAGTACATAAAGTAATTACAATGAGCTCCACCTTTACCAGCTGCAACATTAAAGTGATGACCACATTAATGCATCAATTATTATAGTTCAATTATTTAATACACAGAATTCTGAAATGAGCCACTGAGCCACAATGAGTTTTTTTTGGTACTTTAAGTATATTTTGATGCTAATATTTTTGTACTTTTACTTAAGTAAGATTTTGAATGCAGGACTTTTACTTGTAACAGAGTATTTTTACACTGTAGTATTGCTACTTGCAAACTACTCATGAATTATACATTGAGAAAATGTCGATATATTTGCAATTTTTTGCACTCCCACGCATATGTACAAATACATACATGCAAAAAAATTGAGAAAAAAACTAAACTAAACTAAAATAACAAAAAAAAAGAATGAGAGAAAGGTTAAGTTAAGTTATGAAATTACTTACACTCAGTTTAACAGAATAATATATAAATGGGCAGAGGCTGATCTTGGGCAAACAAATAAACATAACCGATAGACATACACAATATACACATCTTGGAGGATGAGAAGACGTACACGCTACTTTTACTTAAGAGTACCTCTTCCACCACTAATTAAATCAAATGCAACCTAAACTCTTTTATAAAACCACGAGACTGTTCTTTTACTGATCTGGCATTATTCTCATATTCAACAATTCATTTACATGATCAGGGACTGTCTCAAAACAAGTGTCTGTATATTAAAACAAGGCAGGATGCAGCTGATTACAGCACCGTACGTGTCAAGCACTTCCTCTGGTGTTTTTTCAGGTTTTAGTTTATTTTTTAAAGCTATATAATACGTGGTATGATTGTGAAATGTCTGCAGTGAATCTTCATCTTATCAAATCATCTGTGTGGTTCAGCTCTGTCTCTTGATGATTAGTTATTTTTAGTACGCTGCTTATACAAACTTCAGAGTTAAGTAACCAGAGGTACTATATCAGAGGGAAAAGTCAACGTTGAATGTCACGGCCCGGCACTTAGAGGCCGTGACAAAAGGAGGGAAATGCACACATTTGTACTGGTTGAAATGGTCAGCCAGTACATCAGTAGATGTGTGAAAGTGTAGTGTTGGGAAAAATAGTGCAACTAAACCACAGAAAACATGTGGTGCAGGGGGGAGAGCCATGCAGGAAGAATGGGGATCCTAAATGCATCCTGGACGGACTGGCCAGGGGCAACCAGTTGCATTAATACAAACTCTGCCTACCAGTGTGGCGGTACTAATTCCCCAGATTTCAGCTCTGAAAAACAGTTCCCAACCACATAATACAGAAATATTGACTTGGAGAAACAAATCTCACAAGTGCCTCCATAATAATAATAATAAAAAAGCCTCCTTAATAATAATGAAAAAAATGAATCTTCAATTATAATAAAATGCCTCTTTGATAATATGGAAATGTGTATAAGGGGGTTTCAATGAAAATAAATAAACACTGCGGGTGTTAGGTTATTGTTAGGCAAGCACTAACTCTTGCAGGAATAGCACTTATTTAGTGGAAATATGTTCTTTAATATTCACTCCAGCTAGATTTCAACATGCTGAACCTCAATCAGAAACGGTAAGACAGCAAAGAAGTCTAAAAGGAGACTAAAGAGCAGAGTGTTCTGGCTGAATCTGCTATAATGAGGTCTACATTAAGTCAAGGAAGGATCAGAGTGCCCTGAGTGTTCATTTCTCCACCTATCTTAAGCTCTAAAGGAAGGCTGTCATCACGCTCCGATTGGCCGAGAGGGGAAACGCAACAAGCTGCTCTCAATTGACCCACCAACCTGCACAACAGGTGATCTGAATAACCTCCAATTAACTCAGGGGAGCTGTGACATTCAGATAAAATGAATTGGGAAAAGGGAAATGACAGCAGATATTAAAGAATGAGGGACTGCGAGATATTGAGGTGAGAAAAAACACGAGTAGAGATGAAGCTTACTGTCTATTTCTTATTTTGGTATAAATTAAATGAATTGGATGGGTACACATTGTACAAATGGCCACTATACTGTATGCTTGTGAATATTTGTATTTGTCCCGTACAGTGCAGGAAACCACTGTTTCCATGCAATAACTAACGTAACACTGTAGATTGTCCAGTAGGGGGCCCCACTCCCTCATTTCTTTCTGTAAAGGATCTGAAAATACATTCAATGACAAAATATTTCATTGTCATTACACATGATTTACTAAATAATCTAATTTACTAATTTTGTGATATTATAACATATAATTTAGTTTATTTTTTTATTTCTGTGTCATGCCAAACATCTGGCCCATCCCACACCACTAATTTACAAAACGTATATCTTCAAGTTATACATATACAAAAGAACAACAACACCAACAAATAAGAAGTAAGAAAAAAACCACATTATAAACTACTTCTCTATTCTTTCAAATAACATTTTTAACTTATTTATAATAATTTCAAATGACCTGAAAATAACTGCTACACATCTACAGTTTAACCAGATATTTCAACACAGTCTCACGAAAATAGTCACAACATTTTATCTCTTTGATTCGTGTACATAAACACAAATTTCCCTTTTTTTTCCTGATGCTCAGAAAGACTTTCAAAAACATATTTTTTGTACGTTTTCCTACAAATGTCCAGCAACATGTGACGCAAGTGTCAATTTCTGCTCCAGTCTTTTCAAAACAAAACTACTTAGTTAGGTTTAGGAAAAGATTGCGGTTTAGTAAACTAGTTCACAAACTGCTGTGCGACTGGATATTAGGAGCTTTTTTCTCATCTCTCCCCGGCTTTCTCTTAGTAACTAGTTAATCTAAATGTTCCGTATGTGAACAGCCAACTCATTCTGTGTGCATCCTCCATATTTACGAAATCGAAATTTATATACAGCCTATTATGTTTTAGTATTTCATGGGGTCCTTAAGAACTGTCATATTCCCTGTGTAAGCCTATGACAAGCATTAATGATTTCTGAGGTTGTGAAATGTTACTTTCAGGAGTTTTTCATGTTAACTATTAATGTCGTCACACTGGAAACTTGTGGGAAGTGACCACAACCAGCACGCACGCACACACACAGTTACAAAGAATGCTGATTCGACTTATTATTAACGAGAAATCACACAGTTTCATTTAAAAATATAACTACATGCTTCATATCAGTGATAGAAAACTGGTTTCACTTGTGAATCTTCTGGAGAAAATTTCAGGGCGGAGGTTAAATGTCAAGTTGATGATTTTCGAGTGAAACCAGAACACGTTTCTTAACAACGGGTAAATAGTCTATTGTGTTGCTATGCAGGTATTCACAGGTTTTGGACATTTTTTCTACCAAGAAGTATGAGAAAGTGCATTTTTAATATCAGAGTGAAAATGCTTCCTCAGATGTATACTGTGCTTCCAATGTTTACTCTTATTGTGCTATTATGGAACAACACATGTTGTCACTTTCAATGGTGTAACTTTCACCAAGTGGAGGAAAAAGAAGGAGAAGAAAAAGGGAAAGATGAAGTCTACTTCTGGTTTGTATTATCTTACAGCCTGGGATCTCATGTGGTCTGAGGACCAAAGCAGGAAGTGATGTAAGAGAGAGTGATAAAATTGTGGTCATTTTTTCTGTTGTGTCACACTGTTTTCTTTCCTGCCCCCTTCATGGGACTTCCTCACTGATCTGTCAACATAGAAGCACTGCTGCTGTTACATATTGGTTTTGACAAAGGAAAGTGAGGCAATCATTCACCGCCGGGGTCCAGAGAAACCGAAATATCCAGATCACAGATTCTCATGTTTTGGAAAAGTAAAATCTGATGGAGTATCATTATGGGGCAATTTTTGTGCCATCTGATAGTTGATTTGTCGGAAAAGGGCTGGAATAACAAAATATGTGTTTCTTTGAAAATTGTTGATGATGAAAGACATACATATTTCAGAAATTTGTACACACCGGTTTCCCAACTTTGTCTTCATTGGTAGAGGCTTGAGCTTCTGGTCTGTTGCAAACTGATAGAAGAAGAAAAAAAGAAGAATTTCAGGGTCATTCGTTAAAGGACTTTTGTGGTTGAATGCGAGTTTTAGCCCATTAACCACAAAACCTACGGTACATAGTTAGCATCACATATTTGAAAGATTTAGTTCTCTCCCTTCTAGGCAACCATTTCTTTTTGATACTTTCAGTCCGAAAACTAACTTACAAATAGATTTACTTGAGACAGAAAACTAATTGAATTCGGCATGACAGTACAAAGGCTGCTGATCGACAGTCAGCAGCTCTCAAGTCTTAGATGTTGGAGTTTCCTACATCAAATGAACACAAGGAGTTGTCACACCACCCGTTACTGCTGAAATGATTAGTCGTTTTGAATGATTGATAAAAGGTTAAAGGCAGGGTGGGTGATCTTGAGAAACTAGAAAGAGTACACTTGATTTTTAAAATCTATCTAGCAGATAAACCCAGCCCAGTGTTGCCCAGTGTTTTCCAGTGAAAGTAACGAGCAGCACCAGCTGCTAACTAGCTCCAAAAGTCCCTAAATCTAGAGAGAAAGTTGCCAAGTCGGGCCGAATGAAATAATTGGACAGGTTTATTACAGTCCTGCGACAGTCACAGATTTTTTTCCTTCTTTTGTCAGAGCATTTGATTTATTGATTGCTGTCGGTATTTAATGAGAACATCAACAAATATAACAAAAAATGTTTCCAACCCTACCTTTAATCGACAACAGCTTTGATAATGTGTTCACTGATTCCAGCTTTTGGGTTTGGACTGTTATTTGGACAAAACAAGCAGTTTGAACACGTAAACTTGGATTCTGGGAAATTCTGAAGTGCATTTTTCATTATTTCCTGAGATTTTATATAGGCTACTAAAAGAACGATCGAAAAAAACCCATCAACTTATTGATCAATAATGAAAAAATGTTGTTCTCTGGGTTGGATTTCCTGTCTCAAGCATGTTTTAATGTCTCTGCGTGTTCATTTTCAAGGACAAACTGAAACCAAAGACAGCCTTTGGAAGAGCTGATGCACTTAAATCTACAAAAATATCAATTGGGAGAGTAAATCAGTCTCAGTTTGGCCACCTGCTCTGTATGTGATTGGCCTGTATTTGTTGTTGTTGGGTCTTTCACACACTGCAAACACAATCCCAGCCGGGCAGCAGGCCATTGCCTCTGCTCACCTGTTTCATTTGGTTCAGATCGTGTGTATTAACCGTTATTTGGTTGGAGCTGCATATACAGGTGCGCTGTCTGTCTGTCTGTCTTGTTGCTGAGATTACGGAGGGTGTGTTATTGTTTTCACAGAGATAAAGTGTGAATGTACTGCTGCCACGTCTGCCAACGCATGTCCTGTCCTCCAAACGAAACACACCCCCCGCTTGGACACTTCCTCCGCTGATAATGAGCTGATAAAGGCTGCTCATGTTTTTATGTTTCACATAGTCAAGGCCCAAAATATACAACTTGAGACACAAGCATGCACGCACCTCGCTTGTTCCTACCGTTTCCCCTCCAGTCACCTCATCATCTCATCCTCAGCCACTTGTTTTCGCTCTGCTTAACACGGCTGCACATTTCAACTTGTAGCAGGACAATGTTGGAGCAGAACTGCTCATTGTTTCTGCAGGGAGGGCCTGGTGGAGGTGGATAAGCCAAAATAACAGTTTGGGAACATTTTGGACAGATTAAAGATGGATGTGACGAAGAAAGAACAGAGATAATATGCTGGGAAGAGGGAAGAAAACAAAAGCAAAGAGAGAAAGCGCTACATCCTCTCCTGACATGGACATGAAGAACAGGACAGGAAGCAGAGAAAGTGAAACGTCCTCGTTTGAAGCTGATCAAACTGAACTTGGTCTTAATTATGCTGGAACAGAAATGTTAGTGTGTCCTGTTTCTGTGTTTGTGTCACTGCCGAGGTCGTGAAAGAAATGCCAGTGAAACCCTTCGAGATTCATTGTTTATATAAACTCTAATAAAGCAGAAGAAAATACATTAATACTATAATACTTTTCCAACAATATAAAACCATTCAAACTGTATACATCCATCTGAAATATTTACACACGCTTACATTCAAAAGGTCACATTTTAAAATAGATTTCTGTCTACCAACACTAGATATCCTTTTTTAAAAATGACAAACATGATTCTTTGCTAAATAAAGACAAAAAAAAAATATTTTAACAGCATTTTTTCTGGCCAAATAGGGTGTTGTGAAAAAGGTGGAAATGTAAACAAAGTTGTGGCCACAAGAAGAAATAGCTTCTCTGATACAAACAGCTACATGTAATATATAACTTAATAAGTGCTCTGCATAACAAAATACATTTTTCAAACTCTAAAATGAAACCAGGATACATTACGCTACTAAAATGTTTCTGTGTGGCGTTGGTGAGTTCAGGGCCCCTGCTGCGTGTCACAGCCCAGGACCTCCAGACGCAGGGCGATGTCGTTGAACCAACCCCGCGGGTGGATGCGGAGGTAGCGGCCGAACAGAGGACGATCGAAGACGGTGAAAGCTTCATCGTCTGAGTCGCTGTTTCCTGTGAAGATCTGAGGAAGGAGAGAAATAAATAAACCGGAGATGGATAAATATAGTAAACTAACAATGTGTCATTAAAACATGGCACTTTAATAGGATTCCTTTGGTGGGTTGTCAGCTCCACAGAGTGACTCATCCACCTGTGTGACAGCAAGGAAACTGTGAGATATATTCTGCATCAATGATTAACTGAAGGAATAAGAGTGAGTGAGTGAGTAAAGAACATGTTAGTCATTTTAATGAAGCTGTGGTCAGACAGAAACCTGGTCTGTTTTTATTGGTAAACTAAACTGGGATGTGAACCTTTTCTCTCTGGGAGCTCTCCTCCAACACGCTGCTCCATGAGTGTCCATCATGACTGACGGTGACGGAGAACTCGGTCACCATCATTTGGGTCAACAGTGATCGTGCTCCTTGGGTCACGACCCCCGTGATGCGTCTCACTTTACCCAAGTCCACCTGCAGCCACTCATGGGGGTTGTTGTTCTGGGGTGGAAAGGGCAGAGGAAACACTTTTAGATCTCACATAGACATATATATATTTTTTTTTAAGATTATGTTTTGGGGCTTTTATGCCTTTAATGATAGTGACAGTGATAGTTATGAAAGGGGGAGAGAGAGGGGATGACATGCAGCAAAGTACCAGAAAGGAAAACATAATAATAAATAATAAACTTATTAATAAACTATTTGTATAGCACTTTTCCAAACATAGTTACAAAGTGCTTTACATAAGTTAAAATAGTGCAAACATCAAGATAGAGCTGCAAACACGTATACTGGAGCCTGTATTAAAGGTACAGTGTGTACGATTTGGATGCATCTAGTGGTGTGGTTGCAGATTGCAACCAGCTGAGTACCCCTCCACTCACTCCTCCCTTTCTAAAACCGTGGTAACGCCGTTCGCCTCACTCAGAGGCCATCCTTTCCATAATAACACAACTTTAGGAGCAACGGAAGTGAGACGGCGGCTCACGTTACCGCAGTTTCACAAGCGTGTCGGAGAACTACGGTGGCCTTCAGGTAACATTAAAATATGAAAGGCTCTCTCTAGAGCCTCTCAGTGTTTGGTTTGTCCGCTCTGGGCTACTGTAGAAACATGGCGGAGCAACATAGCGGACTCCGTGAATAGGACCCGCTCCCTATGTAGATATAAACGGCTCTTTCTAAGCTGACGGAAACACAACGATTCTTAGTTTTAGGTGATTATACACTAATGAAAACATAGTTATGAATATTCTATTCTATTTCTGTGAATAGATCCCCTGAAATGTGACACACTGTTCCTTTAATTTACTTTTTTTCTGTTTCACTGACTTGTTATTCACTGTAAAAAGAAACCAACCACAGCTTCAGTATATTCATTGTCTCCAAATTAGAACTACATGATATTACGTGCAGAAGGACATGATTATGAAATAATGATCATGAGTGTAATGCATTAAATAAAATGAGGAGGATTTTTTGAAACTGTAATAATTAGATACCAGCTTCTGTATGAAGCAGACAAAGCGAAGGAAAAACAAAAACAGATGTAGGGTTGGCAAAAGGGAACGCCACACCACTTCCTCTCCCACATTACGATTAGGAAACTTATAAACTAGGAAAGTGTTTCTGGCAGTGCATCTTTTTTTCCACTGGCATCATGTGGCTGCACACAGCACAACTAAAAACATCAACCAACTGTTAATGTGGGGACCTTAACCAGTATTCATGAAAAACTTTTAGTTTTAACTGATACGCAAAGAGTTGCTTGGCAACAGGAAAAGCCCCAACAAACAAAAATGACTCATACTCAGAGTGAAGAGAGACCATTTAAAATCAACCTCTCACATTTTTATAAACAAGGAACAGTAAATCAAGGTCGTCCCATTTATTCTCCTTCCTGGAACACATTTGCAAGACATTTTCCTGTTCAGACTGACGTTGAGAACAATGAAAAAATGTCTGCAGCTATAGTTAAAAGCTACTGTTTGTCTGTTTAGGCTATTCCAGATAATAGTTGGCCCAAAGTGGTGGTTGACCTCTGTCCATGGATCACAAGTGCTACTGTTTGGCGGGTGACCTTTAATAAGAGCTAAAGAGTTTGACAGAGGGATAAATCACACTTCTACAGTTCAGTGCTGCAAAGTGTGAAAATGATAAGCTGATGATGATGATGATGATGATGATGATGATGATGATGATGATGATGAGACGGAGGAGGAGGAGGAGGAACTACAGAACAAAATAATGAAAGGATAGAGAGAGGAGAGTGGTGCAGAAATGTGTCCTAAAACTTGGAAATGAGTTAGCATTTAGCCTTTTAGCACTTCCGGTTCCCTCGTCTCAAAGTCACTGGCTTTGGTTAAATTCATAGTTAACATGCAGATACAAATGCAGATCCCACTGTTCTGATTGCATAAAAAGTTAACTTTTTTTTACTCATATTTTATGCACTTGTTCTTTAAACTATTACAGTTTTCCTAAAATTAGATAAAAAAAATTGCAATATATCACCTTGCTACAGTATCGCAATATATTGAATCGTAATCCCTTTATCACGATACGTATTGTATCGCCAGATTCTTGCCAATAAATAGCCCTACTTTTGACCCTACCTATCATCGATGCAGACTTGAAAACTTTCAAGTTAAGCTGAATTAAGCTAAACTAAGATAAGCTAAACTAAGCATACTGGTTGTAGCTTCATATTTATCGGACAGATATGAAAGTGGTGTCAATCTTCTCATCTAACTCTTGCCAAGAAAGTGATCAAGCGTATTTCCGTAAATATCAAACTATTACTCTTTAAGCCATGTTATAAATTACATGGCATTTTTGCATTTGTGTTCACCTTTGGCCTCCAGGCGTTGGCCCTGCCTTCTTCGTGGAGGCGAGCGAGGCCGGGGCTCCAGCTACGCAGCAGAGATGAATAAAATGAGGAAGCAGTGAAGCTGGTGTCAGGAATCAGCCTCTTCTGGAGCCCGAGAGGGAGAGAGCAGCCTGGCATCACACAGACACATAACAGAGTCATTCTCTGCACTTGCATACATTAAAATGAACAATAAATTCTGCTGCTGTTGGTGCAACTCACTGTTGAGATCGCAGCCCAGCAGCTCCAGACGGAGAGCAGGCTTTTGGACAAAGTTTACAGGGTGAATCCTGACGTAGCGAGCCACAAATGGTGTAGAGAAGGGGTTGGTTTTCACACTGGAGCTGTCCATATTGCCATAAAATATCTGAAACAGAGCCACACAAACAGTTCAGCTCAGACTTGAAACTTGCTTGAGATACAGTAGGTAGCCGTTACTGTATTTATTTGAAAGTGAAACAGCATGATGTCATGGTTATGCAGCTGCAATCAGAGACAACTAGTGGCTCTTGGAACATTTAATACGACTCAAACTCCTGTGGTCAGCTGCTGAACAGCAACCATTTTTTTTAATGCAAATACATTTTCTTAATGTTTGTCTTCCTGGTTACATTTTCTGACAACATAAATGCACAACCAAGAACAGCTTCCAAATTGTAAAGTACCTGCCCGTAACTGCATTACCATGCAGTGACAATTCTTTGACAAAAAATATAAAGGGGGCAAAATGTTAATTTACCAATTACCAGATTAATTTATTACCAGATTAACCTTAAGTACTGTATCTCTCAAGGCTCTGCAAGTTGATTTGCATATTGTTCTGAAATGAACTGAAAACAATAGCTGACTGGTGTTTTTTAGGTACATTTTCAGACAAATGGCAAGCAAAAGTATGCTCTCGTAAATGGTATAAAAAAAAACCCCGCTTTGCAACAGCATTTTTCACTTTTCTCTATGTTTTAATGTCATGTAACTAGTCTAGTCTTCTTCTTTGAACTCCAAAAATGAGACAAGAAACAGATTGTTGGAGCTGGTTTTTTGAAATATTTCATAATAGATAATTTCACATAAATGGTCTATTTATCTGCTGTTCCATAACTGATGTTGTAATCCAGGTTTAGCCTCTGCAATTCTGATGAACTCATTTCCTGAAGAATCAATCAATCATTTTATTGCTGTCAAATAATATCCCTCACTGTAACAGATATACAGTGTGTGTGTGTATCGCAGTAGAGGACATACTTTGTTCTGCCTGGTTCTGTTTCCTCTGTAAGCGGTCCAGGTCTCCTGGTCCAGGCTGTAGGAGACGTTGAAGATTGCGATGTAGTTGTCCCTCAGCCTCGACCTGACTCCCTGCGTCTGCACGCCGTGCAGCAGGGTGGGCCTCTGGAGGTCAACCTAGTAACACACACATAACAGTTCAGTACACTGTGCTCTGTGTCTGTTTTACATGTGGACATTACAAAGAGAATATTCAATTCAGGTCTTGCATTAGGCTGTATAAAGACTGTATATCTTACCTGTATCCATGACATCCTGTTTCTGCCCATCCAGGCATTGATATAACCGGACTGCTCCAGCCTCGCCAGCCTTGGCTCCCAGTTACCTGGACACACACACATGTGTAAACACGGTCAGAGTCCAACTCAGCGTGGGTCATTTCCAGGCTTTCAGATTTAATAAAGCTGCCTGGTGGCCACAAGACTGTGTGTGGGGGGTTCAATTTCAGCGCACTGGGTATTTGTTGTAAGCCCTTCCTCTCTCTGCAAGTATTGAGGGTCTTCTTCTTTTAAATGAAAAACAAGGTCTTACCTATGTAATCTGATGCTGTGATCTGGGAATCCTCGATCCTTCCCGATTTCATCCCCAGAGGCAAGACACACTCTGCAAGTCGATAAAAAGTAAGAGAAAATTCCAGCTCAATATTGCATTCCTCAAATCCCTTTCTGTGCACTTAATACATCTGGACAGTACGGAACTATATTCCACATTGTCATTCCACATTGTCTATTTTGACCAGTGGGTTCGCAAGTGAAGCCAATGTGGAAGTGCCTTAAATTTGTATTCTTTCTACTAGCCAGCAGGGGGCGACTCCTCTGGTTGCAAAAAGAAATCTGATTGTATAGAAGTCTATGAGAAAATGACGCTACTTCCCACTTGATTTATTACCTCAGTTCACATTGTAAACATGAGTTTATGGTCTCAATTGCTAGTTTCAAGTTTTCTTCAATACAGCATGATGTTCATTTAGTAAATTATGGTCCCATTTGGAGTCAAATAGACCATAAAGCAGGGGATGCTTTAGGGCGGGGCTACCTTGTGATTGACAGGTCGCTACCACGGCGTTGTCCGGTCTGGGAGTTATCCGTGTTTTAGTCTTTCAACTTTAACACTTTCACAGTGTGTTTTCAATTCATGAAAGTTAATTATAACATTTTTGGTTGCCTAAAAATGTCTTATTCAGCGTTCGGTTGTACTTAGCTCCACCTTCTCGTGTCACTTCTGATCTCAAAAAAACAAGATGGCAACGGCCAAAATGCCGAACTCGAGGCTTCAAAACGGCAGTGCTGCCTTCCACAAATTTATATTTACTTGCTTACTGTAATTGTTGTGCATATGACGAATAAAGAAACTTGAAACTACGTCCACTTCTTATACACAGTATATGATTTCGACATTTCTGGCGATGATGACACGCGTGACTCTAGAGGGTTACCTCAGATATTCGGCTTAGCAATATGGGAAGTCCTCATTAATAAAAAAGCCCCATAACTTACACAACAACAAAATACTTTACAGTTTGAAAAATGTGGGGAAAGCCACCGACATTAATCATTCAATGTGATGAAAAGTGCACTGACAAGAGTGTTGGCATTACATACTAATGTAAGAAATAAAAGTTCCTAGTTTCTTACAGTATACAAGTCCAACTGAACTGGTGTGAACTGGAAGGTTTGACCTTAACAAAAAAGTCAGGGGAACACCAAAATCAATGGCTTCATCCTGACATTGATACTAGCATGGCTAAAAGATAATCAATTAAAGTAAATCCATTATCACTGCTTTGATTATCTATTATATTACATAATAAAAATTAATAATACATAGATATTTTTCACAGATATGTGACCCAGCATGTACCTACCTGGATTATAGACCAGTAGTTTAGCCCTCATACCGGCCAGCTGGTACTCTCCTATAGTACACTCCACCAGCCACGTGCCAACTGTGGGGGGTCTCATCTCCACCGTGCCAAACACTCCTGGGTGACATGGAGCAATGCAATACATGAAATAAGGTGTTCAGAGTGCAAGTGAGCTAATTACTTAAAACAGAGATAAGAAAAGGGTGGAAGCTAGATTATTTTCTATGATTTAATGTTTTCAGTTGGTAAATATACTGCCAGGATTCACAATATTAGCCCAGATAAATGCTCTTACAGCTGGTCTTTTCACAGAACTGTTGCCTAATGTTACTGTAAGACCAGAGGTGCCGTTTTCCAAGGACCCACTCTTAACCGTACCACAGATTAAGCACAACGCTTACTACCATTTGTACTCTTAGATGCCATTGGAACTATTTGTATCCTAAAACTTCTCAACCTAAATACTTCAAACACGTTTCATCGTGATAAACAGAAACACTTTTCAGTTTGAATCATGTTAAGATGAGATGAGATAATTCTTTATTAGTCCCACAGTGGGGAAATTTGCAATGTAATCTATTGTTAATACCACTAATATACCTCTGAACAGAGGGCGATTTCATTCAAATTGCATTTGGACTCAACTTGACAGCATTTATAGCCAGAAAAGTCAGAAAAGGAACAGTAGAAAGACTGGCAGTCCTCATAAATCCAGACATTTAAACTTACCAGTCTAAGGCTGAGTTTCTGTAAGTACTTCCCCTTTAAATATAATAAACGTATTGCTGTGTGTCACAATCATAAAGTTTCTATTGGCCCAAAGCTAACGTGGGTGGGAGTAATGGACACAATATGCTTGTTTTTTTTGGCACAAATGGTCCCCATCTGTAGATATACACTTTTTAATGACACAGCACAATTTTATAAGTTATAGCAAATTATTTTGTGGACCCCCTGACAGAGTGCCACAGACCCCACTTTGGGAATCACTGACTTGGACAGAAAATCGTACTGATATGAAATGCATATTAAGAGTGTGGTTCACATAAATTTGTTTAAACATGCAGACATATCTGTAGAGTAAGATCAGGCAAAACCGGGCTGATGAATAAATGTAGTTTTAGTCCAAAACATGTTTTATAATACGAACTCTGTGGATTGCAGTAGAAATTCACTGCACAGGGTACTGGAAAATATTGGCTCCTTATAAATGAAACTCAACGTTGTGAGTTAAGTGAGGTGTAATGTGTGTGTGTGTGTGTGTTTACCAGGGAAGAGGTTGTAGACCCCCATACGGTGTTCCTCTTCAGTGTGAACAGTGAAAGGCAAACCGTGGAATTGCACAGCGTGGTACTCTCCATCACTTCCAACGTTCAGCAGGTGCCACCTGACGAGCTGGTGCTGGGCGACCAACAGACCAGGAAGAGTCTCCGCCACATAACCATTTATTGCTAAGGAAAAACATAGGCATTAGTTTGAGACTATAGTACGCTCATTACATCATGATGGCAACAATCATCCTCATTCTCTCCACCTGCAAACTTGTTGCTGATGTGGTACCAGGGGTCCTCAGTGTTGGCCTGACATGGCGGAGCACAGTGGAGCTGCAGGCTCTCCTCCAGGTACCAGCTTTTAGTTTCATCAAAGGTGTGGAAGAGAAGGGCGAACTCCTGGACGTCTCGCTGCGTGTTCTGACGAGTCCGGAGAGTGCCGGACTTACAGATCACCAGTGGACCAATCAGACCCGAATGAAGGTCCCTCTCCTGGAAACAGAAATACTTATTTTCTCTCCTTGACATGTAACTATAGCTCAAGATTATTAGCATTAATTAGAAAAAGATGAGACTTGAATCAATATGAGAAACTTTTTTGTGATTGCCATTTCATTTCCGTGCAAGAAAATACATTTTACAAATTAATACGGACATACAGTGCATGCTGTATATCCATGAAAGATAAATTGGGAGCAGGCTAAAGGTGAAGACCTATCCAGACCTTGTCCACAGTGGAGTAGTAAGCCCCAGTCTTGCAGTCAAATTCAGTGTCGGTTGGTCCTTGTTTCCTGGTTATTCTCCAGTTATAGGTCCGCGCCTCCCCAGGAGCCACAGGCTCTCCTGGGACGCCGGGCGGAGCAGAGGAGGTCTGGCTTTGGCCCATGCCGGCCCCCTGGCTGCGGTCATAGACTCCCTGAAGGTGAAAGGAGTACGGCCTGGATGCCTTGTTCTTAAAGACCACCTTAAATAAGACGGAGAGGGAACAGATAGGTCACCAAGCACCAAAAAAAGTACGGAAATTAGAGACCGTTTCATTCAACATTCTTGTATTTTGCTCAGCGAAAGCGCCACTCACAGTGAGGAGATCATTGATCTCCGCTCTGATGAAAGGTCCCATGATTCCCAGGTGCTCCTGGGGCTCTCCTCTGCCCACAGGAAGTAGGAAGTCTTTATCGCTGTAGGCTCGAAACACCACCTTCTTATACTCTGGCAGGAACTTCCTCATCCCTCGACGCATCTCTCTAAAAGAGAGGAGTTGATTCAGTACTGCTGCTTTAGACATTGCTGAGAGTTAGATGAGAAGATATAACTCTCATGTCTGTGCAATTGTCATTTTTACATTTTTGTCTGTGTATGGATTAAACGGGATACAACATGGTAATAAGTGATCTTTAGAGGTGCTGGTGGGCAGATTTTTGAACTTCGGACAGAGCAGGATAACTGTTTCTGCCTGCTTCCGGTCTTTGTGCTAAGCTAAGCTAATCACCTCCATACTTAACGCACAGACATGGGAATTGTTAATCTTTTCATATCTCTTGGCAAGAGGGCGAGGCAAAAAATAAGCCTCAAAATGTCAAACAATCCCTTTAAAAGGTATAATATGCAACAAAATAATCCCTCTTAATTATCACTTATGCCCCGCTAGAAGTGTGTGCTGGTGTCTGTATCTGCAGAGACTCTGCCCTCTGCCTGGATTTTCTCTTTTCTTCTTATTTTGACTCTTCTGGGGGTCAGCAAAGAGCCCCTTGGCCCCTCGTGGACCTCAGCCAATAAGCGGGGTGTGCAGCCTGTTCTCATTCTCAGGTCAAATACAGCCGCTTTGTCACGCCCCTCAGCGTCTGATACCTCCGCACACGTCCCCCTTGAGCTCTGTCAGATACAAAGCGGCCGTATTTGACAGCTGAGAACGGGTTGCTAGTCATCGCTGTGTTTTTATGCACTTGAGTTTTTCCCATGCTCCTCTCTTTCTCCTCTGCTGTGTGCCGATATCGGTGTGTTAGTTTGACTGTGCACACACACACCGAGCAGAGAGGACAGCCTCCCCTCCGGCTGCATTCATTCAAAGTCGGGCAACTCGACACCTTCCCGAATGGTTGTGCGGAGGTGTTCGGAGTTAGTCGTCTGTTTATTTGTGCTTTAGAATGTAACCGCCGTGAAACAATCTGAAAATAATGTTTTATTTCTCTGATCCACTGCTTCGTTCTCACTCACGCCGCTCCCTCTCTTCATTCATTAGGAGGAGATCATTTTGAATGCTGCGTTTACAAACACCAACCGACAAATGTAACATATTATATCTGTACGGTCCTGCACGGAAACCTGGATGAAATATTATTCCTACCTGGGTTTGATGAGCTGATGAGGTTTTCGGATGCCGTAGTTCCAGGTGATCTCCTCTGCTGCAATGTAGTAGTGGCGATATTTGGTCTCTCCGGAGCGCAGGTCCATGTAATCCGTGTCAAATATATCTGACGTGTTCACCTATAATAAAATGTAGCATTTGCTGCAGGTGAGTGCTTCAATTTGGGACACTTAGTATCCAACATATTGATATACAGTATACTGTATATACTTAATGAATTCAAATAAGACATACACACAGAAAATAGTACCTCTAGGCTGTAGTCGTCATACTCGAGGGACAGATCGATCCCTGTTGTGTTGTTGTTATCAGCAGTGTAGTTGTATTCCAGAACTGCTCTTAGTCGCTCAGGCTCAGACTGAATGTGGGTTTGTGGTATTAAGTTTCGATCCATCTCTTCTGAATTGCTTCGCTCTACAGTTGAGACTGTCTCTGTCAGCTGTGGATTGCTGTTCGGTAAGATCTCGTTGCTCTCTTCGAGCTCTCCCTTCGTCTCATTATTCACACTCGACATTTCACTCCTTTCCTCAGCTTTCACCTCGGCACCAGCGTCAGTCCTATTTTCCACATCCTCTCCTCCAATTTCTAACCCAGTTCGTCCATCTTCTGAGGCTCCAGAGGTGATATCTACATCCGTCCAGTTTCCCTCTGCTTGTCTTCTCTGCCTGCCTCGACCTCCCTCTCCTCCAGGCTCAGTCTCATTCTGAGAAACTGTCCACTCCCCATCTCCCTCTATTTCCTCCAAGACATCCTGTGGGATTCCTCCGTCTCTTTCCAGTGATGTTACTGTTTCACCATTAGTGACATTTTGACAGGAAGTGTTTACCGATTGAGTATTGTTATTAGCTAGGGGTGTCTTGCACAACATTGTGCGATTTTGAGGTCTTCTGCTCCTCGGCTGCAGATCAAACTGATCGATATAGTCAGAGATATCGTCTTCAACCCCGTCACGATCAACTCGGTCTCCATCCTCGCTTTGACGAACGGTGTAACGGATGCTCATCCCCCGGCTCTTGAGGCTGCCATCGTAAGCACTGATCTCCCACTCACCTGAGAGAAGACAATTAATATGACTCAAGAGCAACAGGTCAGCTGTTCGTTTCTCAGCATCGGCACATGTCAGTGCACTCTTATGTCTCAGCCACTGTGCCCTGGCTTCTTCTTCTGACTGTAGACTTGTGTGTGCAATTTTAATTTGATTATAGTGTCTTAGAAATTATTTCTATTATGCTTTTTGTTTTTGTAGATTGTTGTAGAAAAATAAATCAAATGGAAGTTTGAAAGCGAAAGCAAGACATTGTAAAATTCTACGCACATTGACCAGTGTTGCCAGATTGGGCTGATTTCTGCCCAGTTGGGCTACTTTAGATTAAGTTGGGCTGGGAAAAATAGCGTTGGGCAGGTCGATGAAATGTGGACTGCTTTTGTCAACATTTGGTGGGGTTTTGCAAATATTGTGAAAACAAAATTATCAAACAAGCTGTCATGTTATGGTCAAAAACACAGATACAAAATTCATTAAACTTCATTGTTTCCACTCACTCATGTTAATGACTCATTTAATTTGAGAAATATCTGATTGACATCAATTGTATTTAATCATTGTTAAGGATAATGGAGGACCATTACCTTGATGCCATCATCATCGACATTGACGTGGGAAGTTGTCTATTTGGTTGTCTGTCTGCACTCTTTGTGGGTTGCCATAGCCAAGTTATCTAACATTTTATCTTTGGTTATTTGAAGCAGATATGAAGCTTTGTATGCTTATTATGTGTTTTCTATTGCGCATGTAATGGTTTCACGGTTTTACACTGGTTTCCGGCAAAGTTATGATTTGGGCGGGAAACTGGCGATCTGATCTGGAAACACTGACAGTGACTTGAAAGGTTCTATATAAGGGACTCACTAGATATGCTCTGAATTACGTATAGAGAACCTTTAATTAGTGACAGTTATAATTGCACTTGACAATCTTATTGTGTGAACTGTTGTTACAAAATGTTTTTCACTGCATCTGAACTGATTTTCCATGACACAGTCACATTACTTGAAGTAAAATGTTTGCATATTCCTGCCTGATTTGGGAACACTTGCAAATTTGAAGCTAGCACATGCTAGCAACTGCAGTAAAGCTGTGCAAACATATCTGCAGTAGATTACTGTACCTGCAGATTAGTTAGCCTATCTTATGTTAGATACCCTGTGGCCTTTCAGCATCATAAATCTCAACGTAATAAATTAATGAGTTACTTCAAATTTGGTTTCACCCACCAACATTATCTAACAAATAAGACTTCAGTCTTACCCATCACCTCGGTTTCCATGGGAACGGTCATGCCAGTCATGGGGAAGAGGGTGAGGACGGACTGATAGAGGCCTTGGTACTGAAAGAGGTTTCCCGTGAAGTAAACAGAGAGGAAGTCACTCTGGGTGCCCACATTGGCCACATGCCAGAAGGCCACGTCGGTCTGAGACAACACAAACCGACGCCTGGCGAACATGGCGCCGTTTATACCTGGAGGTAAAAGGGATATCCACAGTTATTAAATTGATGATTTGATGGCTCAATGTATAATGGACTGGTCATACAAACTAGATGTTTATACAAAAAACAACAAAAACAAACACAGTAATGCCCGTTTGTGTGGACATAGGGGTTCGATCTCAGAAATACAGTGAATCACTTTAAAGCGACTATAATCAATATTTTTACAATAACGATGTATCAGATGACAAAACAATGTGAAAGGGTTTGCTTGTACTGATGATCCTACAGAGAATTATCAGCCAAATGTTCACCTTCTCTCAGCTTTACAGAGCTTTATAGTGAGTTCCAGCTCTTTGTTTAGCTGTCCGCCAACTTTACTGTCCTGGTTCACTCTCACCACTCTCATAGTGTCGTTTTTGGCCGCAGCAGGCTGCTGTTTTCAGCAAAAACTCTCTAAAAACTACCTGTACACTACCTGCTCGGCACCAAACAGCAGACAGACAAAGTTAGCGACTAGCTGGGGAACATAGTTGAGCATTTTGCAGCTAAAGAGCAGATATTTCCCTCAGGAGTTGGTGGAGACCAAAAACAGAGTTAAAAGAGAGTGAATATTGGACTTATATTCACCAGGTGGTCAAAAACACAACAAATCAATGCTAATGTTGCTCTGTAACTGCTGGATGTGTAAACAAGCAACTTAAAAGGTGATGATATGTCAATGTTGTACTCATAACTTGTTTTGTTGCCCCAAAAGTGACCAAAAAAAAATAATTTATTGTCATTTAAGCTCAGAGCACGTCTCTCGTTTTTTCTCACATCATTCTGTCCATATTTCACTGCGTTGATTAATCTACTAACAACTAACAGATGTAAATAAACAAATGTATTTCTGAGGTGACCTTACTGTAAATGACATTGGAGTTGTAGAATTCAGGGTCTGTGGTGTTTGAGGAGTTTTGGCTGGACTTCTGCATGTTTTCGTTGAAGTACCAACTTCTGTTCTCATCAAACACAGCAAATATCAGGCTCCACTCTTTATCTGGGCCCAACTGCATGCAACGGTAGAGAGAGACACAGGGCATTAAATTACATTAGTGCAGGTGAGAGACAACATGGCAGCTTGCATCTTCTTGCATTTTGAGTGGATTTTTCCAACATTCAACATTGAGTCTATATGTGCTACATCGAGCGCATGTTTATTATTAGAGAAACGTTCTTCTCACCAGACGTCCTCTGGTGTCCATGGTGTTGTACTTGCAGATGAGCAGGGTGCCCACCAGTCCGGAGGCCAAGTCCCTCTCTGGGGAGATGGTGCTCTGATACAGCTGTGTCAGACACTGGGGGTCTCCCCCCAAGGGTCCATCATCTGTTGTTAGCGACCAAACGTAGCTGAACGTCCCGTTGGGGGGCACTGCCATGGAGCGCAGGTCCTTCTCTGCAGCTGTTTAATTAGATGAGGTTAGATGAAACTTTGATGTTGGGAATTTGGGGAATCACATCGACAGAAAATAAAATGAGAATAAGACCACTAAAGACAACACACCAAGCAACAAACATAGTAGGCTGAAAACATTATACATTAAATTTGTGTATACTCGTGCAGTGCCCGTTTGGAGCGAGTGCCTGTCCGGAAAGGGCTGATTGCTTGGCCCCCAGAAGTGCTGCTTGCAGCGATGTCGAGAACGCGGTATGGCTGCTTGTATCGGCCAAGTGTGAAGTTGATTGCATGAACGGTTCTCACGATATGCAAAGGGCAGTCATACATACACACACACAGACAGACAAAGATTCCTTCCTTTATAGTTAGATGATGCTGCTACAGCGCTACCTATTGGCCAAATGGCACCAAATTCGTCATGGCCACTCATATCTAAACATGTCCACCAAATGTGGTCGCAATAACACAAAGTGTTCAGAAGACAAGACATTTTTTGTAATTTAAGCCTTGCCCACAGCATTTGAGCTAACTTTGAGGGCCAGCTGTAGCAAAACTGTATGTAACATCAAAAATCCAACAAAGTAACTTTTTCTGGCTTGGTCCAGAGATGTTTTGTACCAAATTTGGTGACGATTGCTCAAAATTTGTAGGAGGGGTTGCAAAAAATCTGATTTAGACCAAATTCAAAATGGCGGAAAATCAGTCGAGATCCAAATGTGCGTGGCTTATGGTATATAAACTGTGTTTATAGCGCCACTATAAACACAGTTTAATAAACACAGTCTATAAACACTGTGTTTATAGCGCCACCAATATGTTATAGCGCCACTATCTGGCCAAATTGGACCACATTTGACACAGCAATCTCTTGGGTCCTGAGCAATACCCCTGCCAAATGTGAAGTAGATCAGATGAGTGATTCTCGAGATACGCGAAGGACACACAGACAGACAGAGATTTCTTCCTTTACAGTTTGATTTGCAAGCTTGCACTGCTGATAAATATATTAACTATTGATTAGTTTAGTGTGTTGGTTTATGTCCTTGCTTAAACTTACCATTTGCGGATATCTGCAGTGGAGAGATCTTGGTAAGGCCATTGGGGTAAATGTTGAAAGGGTGACTGGCCAGGTTTCTCAGAGTGATCTGGAGATGCAATTCACACCAGTGGGAGATCACTAGAAAGCCATACAAAGAGTGCTACATACTGTAAGTGTGCTTCTGTTTTTCTATGATTAATCATTTCTATTTTTTGTTCCTCAAATTTGATCATGCACAAAAGTCCAATTTGCATATTTTCTGTCCTCACTCACATGGATTTTATCGTTGATTTTTCCTTTCAGGAGTGGACCCAGCAGTGTCTTGGCCGGGTTCTTCCTCTGAGTGAAAGATCCATCTTTGTACTCCACATACACCGCCTTCTTATACTGGTAGCCCAGGTGATGGGGAGCTGCAGGCAAATATCCAGACTGCAACTCACTGATGGGTCAAAGAGAAAAGAAATAATTCATTCAAATCTTTCCCTTTCTGTTATTCTTCCTCCTTCCCCTCCTCCATCGTTCCTACCTATCTGTGGGTTTGAGATGAGGGGCGTAGTCCCACATGACCTCTTCAATGGCGATGTAATGCTCCCAGGTTATAGGTGGCTGTCCCCTGCTGGCTCTCGCTTGCACTTGTGGTTTCTTAGGCTGAAAGCTGATGGTGTTGAACAAATTCTCGCCGTCGTCACTGTCGTCGTCGTCACTGTACTCTTCACTGCTGTCCCTGTAATCCTTATATTTGGCGTTTCGCAGGTCGGGTCCCGGCACAGGTTCAGGGCATTTCTCCACCGTGAAATAAGCGTTCATACCATCTGGGTAAGCACAATAACAACAAGAGATATCATTTAAATAGAGGAGGTGAAGTTAATTTAATTAGGGAAACAGATTGCTCAAAGTCTAGGAGACTTATCGGGCCTCTCTTACCGTAGCGGTGAGCATGTATCTGACAGCTCATAAGGAAGCGGCCGATAGTAGCAGGTCTCATTTCTGCAGTGATGAATGTCATAGGGGTCACCTCCATGGTGACTTTACGATGGCTCAACACCTAAACAATAAAAATACAAGTGTTAATTAGTGAGCTTTAGAGGGGATGGAACTTTGGACAGAGCAAGGCTAGCTATTCCCCCCAATTCTAGTCATTAAGCTAAGCTAGGCTAATCACCTCCTGTCTGCCACACTTTACTTAACGTACTGTAAAGACAGAAAAAAGCACATTTTCAAAAAAATGTCATACTATTCCTTTAAACAACCTACAGACCTTTGAAAAAGCTTTTCGAAGTACAGTAGATAAGAAATACAGTTTACTGCTGTTACACTCGTGTACTGAAATTATTCTGCAATTGAATTCAATGTCAATAAAAATCATCATTGAGGTAGCATTTGTTCATTTTATAATTGAAACATAATCTGATTGTGACCGACAAGTGACACAATAACGCAGTGTTCATTTATTTCAAATTTGTATTAAAGGGACAGTGTGTAGGATTTGGCGGTATCTAGTTGTGTGGTTGCAGATTGCAACCAACTGAGTACTCCTCCGCTCACTCCTCCTGTTCCAAGACTGCGGTAACGTGAGCCGCCAAGTGCAAAACTGTGGTAACGCCGTTGGCCTCGCTCAGAGGCCATCCTTACCATGATAACACTATTTCTTGAGCAACCGAAGTCAGACGGCGGCTGGTGGTACCACGGTTTTGCACTCTGCGGATCATCAGTTTCGCAGGCATGTCGGAGAACTACGGTGGCCTTCAGGTAACGTAAAAATAGGAAAGTCTCTCTAGAGCCAGTGTTTGGTTTGTCTGTTCTGGGCTACTGTAGAAACATGGCGGACTCCGTGAAGAGGACTCGCTCCCTATGTAGATATGAAGGGCTCATTCTAAGGTAACGAAAACAGAACAATTTTTAGTTTCCGGTGATTATACACTACTGAAAATATAGTTGTTAATATTAAATTCTATTTCTACTAATGGATCCCCCGAAATATTACACACTGGCCCTTTAATTAGCCAGTAAAATATTTAAGTTAGGAGTTTAAGAAATATCTCCTTTACCCTTTAAATCTGTTTGCCATCACTTTTTTTAATGTGAAAACTTAACTTACCTGCAGAGAGTGGTCCTGAAACTGAATGGAGTGGATTTCTGGAGCAGTGCCCGTCCCAATCAGATGCCAGAACACGTGATTACGGCCCTGACACATCGTCAAGCCTACACAAACAGAGAGAGAGCGAAAATGAGGCCAAACCACATGCACTGATACACCGAGCACAGTGTTAGCAACACTTAACATTACAACACGACTTCATGGAACAGGGTCCCTGTCTGCAGCCAGTCTGGTTCATTACCGGGTAACGTAGAGTTGACATATCCATTGATGGTATGGTATTCCTTTCTGCTGCCGCTCCTCTTGAACTTCTCTCTGCTCCTCCTCTCTCCTACCTCTCCATACCAGCTCTTGGTCTCATCAAACACGGCAAACAGCAGCACAAACGCCGGATTTCTCCTCTCTCCTCTTTCTGTGAAGGCACCTGAAAAAGACACACACATCAATCAAACTTTATTTGTATAGCACCTTTCATACAGGTTAGTGCAGTTCATAGTGCTTCACAGATGACTGACAAGCCAAAAATAAGACAGAACAAGTGTGGACCACGAAAACAACAGGAAAGACAAACACAATTCAGCAATTTAACAATTGGCAATTTGAGCAACCAAATGCACGTAAGAAAATAAAATGATAACAATGTAATAAAATAGAATTAAAAGCCATAACAATATATATCATATATAACACTATAACTTAAACTGTGTGAACTAAAAACTAGATTAATAAAATAACAATAGAATAAAATGTACAAATTAAATAAAATAAAAAAGTGATTAATAAAATAAAATAGAATACTGACTAACAATATTGATAAAAAATTAGAAAATTCTACAACTTAAATACAATAAAGTGATTAATAAAATAATAAAATAGAATAAAATTATACAAATCAAATTCAATGAAATAAGTGATTAATAATAATAAAAAATAATAAAATTATACAACTTAATTACAATAAAATAAGTGATTAATAAAATATCAATAAAATAGAATAAAATCATACAACTTAAATACAATGAAATAAGTGAATAATAAATAAATATCAATAAAATGTTATACAATTATACAACTAAAATACAATAAAATAATAATAAAATTATACAACTTAAATTCAATAAAATAAGTGAATAATAAATTGATACCAATAAAATAGAATACAATTATACAACTGAAATACAATAAAATAAGTGATTAATAAAATTATGTCAAAAATGATTATAAACCATTCTTAATCAACATACACATAATACATGTGATACAAGATGTTATAATATACTCACAATGCTGCTACTGTGCAATTTAAAATGACAGGAGCATCAAGCACATCTGTATCTTTATCTTATTATCTAATATTCTTTTTCCTATAAAATTTGACTTTTCTATAGAGTGAGATAAACCCCTTTTCAGTACAAGTATGTCTCTATCTAGTGCATTGCACTTCAGGGATGGTAATGTTGATCTGTTGGTTGATCGGTCTTCCACTTTGGTCCAGACTGAAATATCCCAACAGTTACTGGACGGATATTCATGGTGCCCATAAGATGAATTTCAATGACTTCTGTGATTCCCTCACTTTTCCTTTAGCGCCATCTCACATTTGTAGTTTTGAGTGAAATGTCTCAACAACTACTGAATTGATACTACTGCAATTTTCTATTTGTCCAATACTTTGGTTTGTGACACTAATATGAGAGCTTTAAAGAACAATAAAGACACAAGACATGACGAGACATAATGTACGTGAAATTAGATGCTGTGTATGTGCCCTTTGCCCCACCACACACTGACTTGTTTTGCAGATGAGCAGGGCACCGATGAGTCCTGAGTTTACATCTCGAACCGTGTCCACCTGGGATGAGTAGGAGTAGGTGAGGCACTCGGGGTCACTGCTAGTGGGGCCGTCTTTAGGGCTGATGTCCCACACGTACTCATAGTATCCTCCAGGAGAGACAGCATCATCCTCCTTCTCCTGGCCAGCCGTGGAGTCATCATACCCGGCTCCTGGAAGTAAAAGTAGCAGCATGATTCCTCTGTATTGATTCAGCAGGAAAACTGGTGTCATAAGAATGCATGTCATTTGGCCTAATCTTTATACCAGATGTCGGCAACTACATTCATCTAAGGGCCAGAATTTTTCTAGGCAAACACTGTGGGGGCCAGACTTTCAAGAGACCGAATTATCATTGTTTAATATTTTCACTTTCTTACAAAATTTGTTAATTTTACATCAGTGTGAACAGACTCCTAAAACGCGGGAAATCCATAATGATACACTTAATTAGAAAAAGCCCTGAGACCTCTGAGAAGTGATGGTTAAAATCTGTAATCATGGAAACGTAATTGCAGAATATGACGTTTATACTATACTGAAGGACAAAAAAATCCTACAGAAGTCCTCTAATGACATTACAGGAAACACAATAAATAAATAAAGTGACATAATGTTGGGAAAATTATGTTTTGGGAACTTTCACAATAAATCCATACCGTCAGGAATGAAGGTGAAAGTAAGAGCACAATGTACGCTGCTGTAAAAACACATCCAGAAGACTCATGATAACGTGTAATAATAACTTATATCGAACATGTGCACCTTCAGGGATTAACCTTTCCTTCACTCTTAATATCACACGTTGGTGCGATTAGATCTGCTCGATGATGACGCCTCATTCCTGGACGTGACAGTTGCAGCTTTTCAGATTATGATGAACTCCTTTATAGGAATCTACCCTGAGCTGTTTACAAGAACTGACTGCTTTGGATCTAACGCAGCATTAGGACATATGCCAATGCCTTCTGTGGAGGGTATTAGTCTTCGAAAGCTTCTCAGATCAGCGATATTTCCTTTTCAGTTGGACATTGTAATTCAAACGCACCTACATGCTGTAAGACTGACAATTTGGCTCCAACGTGCTGCACAAAATCTGCACACACAAGATAATGATAACCGTTGCTCGCTGTAATTTCTCAAGAATGAGGAGGCGACTTTGAGTCTCTTAATGAAACCATTAATGATTATTACCACAGTGTTTGTTTCTGATATGATTCTTAGTAGTAGTTTGACATTTACATCCATGCATTTTCCATGAATGGCTTTCTCTCTTTTAAGACTTGAAGAAGCATGTGATTAAGAAGATCAGATTTCCTCCTTAAAGCCGTTAAAGTAGGATTGGACCAGTATGCGTTATGCCGTTGACTCATTTACGCTGAACTTCACATTAAAAAAAGATTATGAGTCAAAATGATGAGTCAAAAAATGAACAAGAAGAAGTCTATGCTGCTGACTAATGTTCAGTTTGTGCATGAGAGAAAGTAAAGAAAGTTCAAAGGATGACAGCAGCTCCGTCTCTACCTTCAGACTGTTTCCAGTAGGTGATCCCCACGGGGCTCATACTGTAGGACTGAGAGGCCAGGTTCTTGAAGTGGACCACCACCCGGTCACCAGCCCGGGCTACGATCACCGGGCCCTGAATACCTGCAACCAGAGGACACAACGCCCTTAAGGAAGTCCCACATATGATAATTTAAGACAAAAGATACACGCTCTAAAACAGATCTGATAACTGTTACGTTTTGTTCTTTAATAGTCAGGCAAACACTATGTGACCAAGTACATTTTAAAGTTAAATCATTGTAATTGGATGGAAATTTGTAATAGGGATATCAACATAATACACAGAATGTATTAACAGTAATTACATAAACTTTATTTAAGTAAATTAGGGAAAATATATGAGCTATAGCTAGATAAACCCTCATCTATTCATCTCACTTTTAATTCATTTAATTTACATGAAACTTGTTGGGTTTACGTTAGAATTACTTGATTCAACTGGAAATTTTATTGAAATGAGTAAATCTGACAAAATAGACCAAATAATTTCTTTGAGTGTATATTTGTCCACATCATCAGTCTTCAAATCACTGTCTTGACATTATTTTGTTTTATTTATTTCATTAATAAAAAATGTGATAAAATAATACAAACCTAATGAAATGTCTGAGTGATTGAGAAAATTGAGAAAATCAAAAGAGGAGACCTACCTGTCCATGCTGGCCTCGTCTTGGGGACAGTGTATGTGGAGTCTGTGTACTCCCTGTAAACTGCCTTGACGTATTTTTGAGGAATATCTTTGGATCTACTCCTATAAATAAATAAATAAATAAATACATTTATAAAAATACAGGAAAACAAAATGCAGATCAAAAAATAAGAAAACAGCCCTTTTAATCAGCCTTTCACACCTTAATTAATTGTTAATTTGCCAGTTTCTAATAAATTACAATAAAAAACATGAGCTAGCTGGAAGCAAACTATAGGTCTAATTGTATTAATAATTCAGGTAATTCAGGAAATTCAGGTCTGCAAATTCCATGGTAATTAGGTGATAATTAGCAAGTAACCTATTTGAAATTTCTTTGGAATTACTGCCAAATTACTCCAATATTTACCTGAAAACGTCTAAAAAATTAAACATTATTTAATAATCATATGCTAAAATAGCAGATGGAAAACCAAAACTAATAGAAGACACTTCTGATAAGGCACAAATCTCACCATTATGTGACTTATTGTCTACACAAATGTAACCTGGTAGCTAATGTGATGATTCAGGAAGTTTTTTTTAAAGAAATTTCAAATAAGTTATATACTAATTATCATCTATTTATCAGCAGACATGGAAATAAAGCATATCAATTAACTTTGTATTCTTTTCCTGGAAATGTATTAAATAGATGTCTGGCTATTGGGAAATAGCTGAATATAATTATGAAATAATGTTTATAATACAGCAATTTTTGATCAATTTTGAGGTAAATATTGGGGTAATTTGGCAGTAATTCCAAAAGAAATTTCAAATAAGTTATTTTTGCTAATTATTATCTTATATTAAGTGTTTTTATTCCATTCAACAAAACCAGCGTTTGTAAACTGGCTGAGGTCTAAGTGACATATCAGTGGTTGCTTAAATCAAACAAAGAAATACTCACCTTTGGTCGGACGGCGGCTCAACACCGTCCAGGTAGTGGACATAGTCCCAGCCGATCTCTACAGCTGCTATGTAATACTCTCTGACTGCAGCGGCGGACTGCTGCGGTTGTCCGGCGGCCGAGGAGCAGAGCAGCAGCAGCGGCAGCAGCAGCAGCAGGAGGGTCGCTGCTCTCATGGAGGTCATCTTCTTCTCCAGCAACGTCCAGGGTCAAACTCTGCTGCTCCTCCTGCAGGCTGACACATTTAAAGGGAGGAGGTGGAGAGAGGGAGAGAGAGAGAGAGGACAAGTAACAGAGGAAGCTGAGTGGGCGTGTGATGGTTAGAGACTAAGCATGCTCTGCTATTATAGGCTTTATTGTCCAGGGGGAGACATTATAGTCTTGGACATACTGCTGCACAATGCACTCATAATACAATACAAACACCAAACAAGCACAAATAACCTTAAAGGTCCCATATCGTGCTCATTTTCAGGTTCATACTTGTATTTGGTGTTTCTACTAGAACATGTTACATGCTGTAATGTTAAAAAAAACCTTTATTTTCCTCATACTGTCTGCCTAAATATACCAGTATTTACCCTCTGTCTGAAACGCTCCGTTTTAGCGCATTTCAACGGAATTGCAATGGAATTGCGTTGCTAGGCATCAGTTTGGGTCCATGTTTACTTCCTGTCAGCTGATGTTATTTACATACACTGCAACAGGAAATAAACTGGGACACATTTAGAATGTTTACGTTTAAAGCCGTGTAATGGTCTAAATATTGTATATTTGTGACATCACAAATGGACGGAAATCCTAACGGTTTGTTTCAAATGCACAATTTCTAAATTCGGGCTGTGGGTATTGCTCCGTATATTGAGCGTTTTGATAGTTTAACAGTATTTATATAGCACTTAAACCTTCTTTATAATGTAAAAGACCTGAAAATCTCACTTTTTACAATATGGGACCTTTAAATGATACCATATCCTCCTGGGAACCGAGTTAAAACGTGTGTCTTCCAATTACTTTTTTTTGTGATTTCCTTCCTATTTAAGGTTAAAAGAAAATCTTAACAATTTAGGCTTGTTAAACTTTATTTTTATTGTCCACTGTAATGGACTACAGGACTATTTCAGTGTGAAAAGACTAAAAAAAATGAACAGATTATGGCTGTGATATTAAACCAAGAATACATTCAAATTGATTAAAAAATAATAAAAAACACACGTCATATCACTGGAAAGCCTAGGATGTCCTTTTTACAACACACCAGGGGTTGATAGGTCAAAAGAGTAAGAGGATATGCATGTGGACAAAATGTCCACTACTGAGGACACATGTCAATGGGCTGGGTCTCTGGAGGATATACAGTATAATATACATATAAAACAGTTTACCACTTTTTAATGAGTGCTTCTTATGTTAACACATTTTGGGTTGCCAGGTTGTGAAAAGTTCCTTTGTCTGGTGTTTATGCTGCTCCAGCATAATAACACTGCCTGGATCAAACTCCATTCATTAACAACTTATTAACATTTATAACACAGCATTATTTTAAAACAGACACCAGTCAAAGGAGTGTTGTTGTTGTTAATGGCTTAATATGACTCATTAATCAACTATTAATAAATGTAGTAAATTAACCTTTTATAAAGCATGGCTTATTTGAAAGCTGTAGTCTTGGCTGGTCAAACATACTGCCATCTGCTTTGTAGAAAATTATGCAATAAATTGTAAGATTTGTTCCAAACTGTGACCACGATTTAACGACACATTTCCAGAGCTTTTTAGCTGATTGTGTGGTGCACTACATAACTGTAATACAATATTAATAACCCACACCTCACATTGAACAAATAATACAATTTAGTGCCCCAACTGAAAACCCTATAGGCAATAGTTTCTAGAGAAAATGATAGCCCCAAAACAAAAATGGTCAGGTGAAGTGATGGGAGGATTTCTCTCCAAGTGTGGATTTCAGAGAAACACGGTTTCATTATGAGACTTCACTGTCACCTTGTGGCAAATAAGAGGTACTGCAGAACTTCTGCATTTTGCATCAGACCGATGAAGAGCACAGCGTTAATTAATCCTGAAAATTAAGAGACAGAGAACAGTAATTGGTTTCAGTATTTTAATGCAAAAGTGAAAAGGCTCGTTTATGGATGTGAACAAATCTAGACTCAAGCATGACTCCACGTGTGTATAAAAACTAATTTAAATAGTCAGTAAAAACAGAAGCAAAACAAAAAAATAGTAATACATCACAACTTTTTTTTTTTATAAATAAAGAGAGAATGTCAAATTAAAAGGCTCATGTACAGCAATGGGGAAGAGAGGCTCACAACAATGTTTCGAGTATTCAAAATAATGTGACAAAAAACTGCCACTACCTGGCAATATGTGTGTTCAGCCAACAAAAGCTTGATAATAAGTGCGTGTAATACAACTCTGAACACTGAGACTTTAAATTCCAACCCAAACTTTGCATAAGAATAAAGGAAAACCATAATCTGCTGGATGTTATAACGGTACTGATCATAGTTTCAGTGAGTTGACCTCTATGATCTGCTGCAGGATGTTGTCCACGTCGGTGGTCTCCAGGCTGATGCCGGCCAGGTCCAGTTGGGGCAAGAGGGCCGTGAGGAGCACCACCACGTTGTTACGGATGCCACGCAGATTCTCCTGTGAAGGTCTGATTGGAGAACAGCTTCATTGTTAAAGCTATTATTAAACATTTCAGTCGCTCGAGTGAAACTGTTTTTATTTACGAATAAAGTGTGAAAGAGGACACGACTTTTTGGAGAAGTGAGAGTAGAAGAAACAATAGAGCGTCGGTAAAGATGGATGCAGACATTTATACTAAGATTGTTTGGTTTAAAAAGTAGAAACATTTACGCCCCTGCACACAAATATAATCCTGCCAGCTACAGGAAACGACTCCATTTTATACTGGAGGTATATAGAGACCATAGAAGGTATATAAGAAGTGGACACAGTCACCGTGATGTCACCCATTGGTTTGTGGACTGCCGTTTTGAAGCCTCGAGTTCGGCATTTTAGCCGTCGCCATCTTGGTTTTTTGCAACCAGAAGTGACACAAGAGGGTGGAGCTAAGTACAACCGAACGCTGAATAAGACATTTTTAGACAACCAAAATGTTACAACTAACTTTCATGAACTGAAAACACACTGTGAAAGGGTTAAAGTCAACACCGTGGTAGCAACCTGTCAATCACGAGGTAGCCACGCCCTAAAGCGTACCCTGCTGTATGGTCTTATTGACTCTAAATGGGACCATAATTTACTAAATGAACATCATGCTGTATTGAAGAAGACTTGAAACTAGCGATTGAGACCATAAACTCATGTTTACAATGTTTACTGAGGTAATAAATCAAGTGAGAAGTAGGCTCATTTTCTCATAGACTTCTATACAATCAGACTTCTTTTTGCAACCAGAGGAGTCGCCCCCTGCTGGTTATTAGAAAGAATGCAAGTTTAAGGCACTTCCACATTGGCTTCATTTTTCAGAACTGGAGGTTGCCCACTGATAGCGACAGATGTTTATATCTGAAAGTCAGCAGTTTCTCATGCTTGGAAAATCTAACTTAACAACATGGAGTGATGGCAAACCAGTCTGGACCGATGTTCTTTTTCAGATATTTGTTCATGTGTACGTTCCATGTATATACAGAGATAGTAAATAAAGTTACAGACGCTGAAATTTGTTTTCTTTTTACTGCTATCCCCCAAAATAAAAATCTGACCAGTGAACAAAATAATTATATACAGCTAGTGGTGCCGGTGCATGTCTTTCTATATATACACACCTGTTGTCTTCACAGGCCTCGCTGTCACTGACTCCCATCCTGCTCTCAGTTTCTGTCTTCTTCTTAGCTATGTCCAGCTCAGGCTGCACTATTGACCCACACACAGCTCTCTGATCCAGGATCACCGACCCCTGACGTCCTGGAGCCGGGATCGGGCTGCTGGACGACGTAGAGCTCTGATGCAGAGGAAGGAGAGTAGAAGATTACTATTAGATGCTGAATCTCAAACACTGTGCTCAAATGTGATTGTTTGTCATGATAAACCTAAAATATTGGGTATAAACTCTACTGACCTCAGCCACGTCCGTCTGGCAGCCGACCTCTCGGCACGCTTTTGGCTTTTCAATGCCGCCATCAGCAGTCGTCATGGTGCCTTTAACGCTGCTATCAGCAGTCGTCATGGTGCCTTGAGTCATCTTTGTGATTTCCAGACCCAGAAGCCTCCGTAGCCCCTGGGCCTCTTTTTCCAACGCAGCCAGCTTTTGCACGTTATCTTCCAGGTCACTCCTTTCTGGAGGCGGCGGTCTGCTCCGCGGCGTTTCTGTTCGACTCAGAGGAGACACCATCACCGTCTGGGTGGAGGGGAGCGAGTGGGTCCAGGTGAGGCTGGTGAGAGGTCGCTGTGCCGTGTCACCTGGTTTCTCTACCCGGCTGCTACTCTCCCGCTTGCTCTTCTCCAGGGATATTTTGTTGATTCTCAGGATTTGTTTCTCAGGATTCATCCCGTCGGCCACATTTTCTGAGACAGGCTTTTGATTCTTTTTCACACAGTAAAATAATGATCCTGGTTTCCTTCTCAGGCTGCAGAGGATGACAGCAAGTCAGTTTCTTTGTTTACTATGTGAAAATTAACTTACAGACACTTTAAACATCATTCAGACAGGTTTTTACCTGAAACGTTATAAAAGGGTTGGCAGAGTTTAGATGTGGGGGGAGAACTCTGGTTGTGTACAAGGCAAGGTTATAATACTTTAGTTTTGAATTTTCAATTGTTTTTTATTAGGGCTGTCAAAGTTAACGCGATAATAACACGTTAATGCAAATTAATTTTAATGATACTAATTTCTTTTCTTTTCAGTAATGATGCTGTATCTTATTGTTAAAAAAACAAAATGGAAATGGCAACGGCACTACTGTGAAATACACTGGTGCAATCATTTTAAGGATGATTTTTCTGAACTTTCACACAGCTCACATGCAACATGCCTCACCTTAACCTTTCTGTGCTGTCTCCTTCTGTTTCCACCGGCTCCATGTTTGTGTCTCTCTCTTTATCTTGCAGCTTTGTCTCATTTCTCACAGGTGTGACTTGTGTTTTGTCTTTAATGACTGTGCGTCTTCCAGCGGGCTTCTGTTGTGTGACTGTACTTTGTGTCTGTGCATCATCATCATCATCATCATATATGTCTGTATCATGATCGGCCGTGTGATCTGGGCTCGTCTCATCTGCTGTTCTTATGCGATCAGGTGTGCGTGTGGACTGGAAGGTGGGCCGGGTCGGTTCGGATGAACTGCGTGCGAGGATTTGATGTTTAGCCGCCGGGTCCTGGGACTCAAACACCTGCTACACAAACAACCAGGCACACTTACAGTACACACAATGTATCCGCAAGTTGTAGAACAAAAACAGCACACTGGTACCTTCATCAATAGGAAAGTTGCTGCAAGTTTCTAACTTTTCACAAACCTCCAATGATGCTTCTCGTTTTCTGCTTTTGGGATGCTCTCTGCAGGAAAAAACAAAGAGATTAATGAGTTGAGAGGGTAAGATACTCAAATCAATAACACCAATTTATATATTTTTATAACTACAAAAACAGAATTTGCTCTTACACAGTTTTACTCTCAGACTTCCTGCTCTTTGTGCTCCCAAACCCATGGATGATTGAGATTTGAGAAAGGCCCAGTTCTAATCCACCCCCTACACCCTCTCCCTACCCATTTACACTTTGTTGGTGCATTGGCGTGGAGGGTCCGCCATATTAAGTGCCATCCCAAACCAATTAGCAGGGAGTGGAAGTGGGTTGTTTAACCCTCCAACAGCGAGCCTGCATTGACGGCGACTTAACCAGCTGCCCTTACTGACGACGTGCAACGCCGTTTTGTGTTCTTTATGGAACACGCTCCATACAAATGGTTCCGTGCGACTACCGGTACAAACATTTACTCGTAAACTGCTAAAACTGAGATAGACATTTAATATTGTCATACAGACGTTAAGAAGTTAAAGGTTACATTTTATTTAGCATAAAATAATATCGTTGACTAGTCTAGAAAATGGTGAACGTGTTCATTTGATTGTAAAGTGTTGTATATCTATTCATATATATAAACACAACATTATATTTATTACTTTTACCCCTATCAGCAGCTTTAACCTCATACTTTAATATATCTTCAACTATGAAATACTCTGGTTTACTCTGGTGTTAATACTGCATTTATTTATACTGTACATTTGAACAAATATTCTTATTTATGTATACTATTCTTGCATTTTTGCATACTTAATCATAGATCCCATTTTTTCAGCATTATTATTTGCACTGTTGTTGTATATTGTAGTATACATAATTTATATATTTCTTATTTTTTCCAAATGTATTGTTGTTATATTGTAGTATAATGCACATCTTTATCTAATTTTTTTTTTATAGTTTCCTTGCTGAAGAGAGGGAAGTTGGTCCCTCCCAATCCATGACGGAGTGAACTCTATTTGTAGTCACACTCACAGCTCAATGAAGCACCCTTCTTTAACGCGTAAGGTATAAATACAGCGGCAAGGTCTGGGACGAACTTCCCTCTCTCCAGCAAGGAAATTATAAATTAATATATCAGGATCAGAATCAGAAATACTTTATTGATCCTGGGGGAAATCGGGTTACGTTTTGCTCCCATCCTAGAATAGAAATATATAACATAGAGAAATTATAAGACAATATAAACAAGAAATAAGTATGTAAAAAGATGTGCATTCATCTCTGGATTGGAATTGGGCCAGAGTGTTACAGTGGGCCACAGTTATATCAGAAATAGTAAGTAGGCACAACGCAGCCATACATACATAGTTTATACAGTTCTGGTTACATACCAAGTGTTATGAAACTTTTTATTATATTATTAACCTTTTATGAACCTGAAATTCCACTTGTAAGTTAGTCTGCACTTATTGTCTTGCAACCTAGCTATCTAGCGAACTTCTGCCAGATAAACAGTAGCCATCTAAGCAAGTTAGCTTAGATGGCTAATTAATAAACCATTGACTTCCAATAATTCACAAAGGATTTTTTATATTGGATGTTAAAAAAAGTTTTGGGCTTAAAAGTGACGGGCAAAAACAATCACTCAATACTTGAATTCCTTTTCATTTATGGTCAGCAAGTCACCATGTTTTGAAGAACTGACTGATTTCTCGTTTCAGTCTATGTTGATCACAGACGGGCAGAGTAGAGCAAAACTAGACACACGGCGGTCACATGAACCGGAAATACGAGCGTGAAACTGACAGATGGAAACCACGAAATGGCACGTGAACCCACATGCACACACACACGCGGGCGTGCAGGAAGAGTAACAGTGTGAAACGTCTCTCCGTGTACAAATTCTCACACGAACAATGTTTGAGAGGTCTGGAGAAGTGAAATGGGGATTTACTGTTTCTTGTGGTTTTTCTGGTAGCTGGGTGTTAACAGCTCCTCGCCGTCTTCTGCTTCCTCTGGCGAAGAGCAGTTTCTGAAAGACAAAGATACTTGGCTGAGCAACTCAACTACTGCTAAAGTTCAGCTCAGGGCCTTCCTGTTACAGCCAACACACCCACACACACAGACACTGGCCTCCATGTTAAGGCACATGTACGTATGTGTGATGAGTACGTGACAGCTTAAAGTAGTGAGGTTTTGCATCTTACAAATCAATCAGAGATATAAGCTTGTGATCGCTTATCTATTTTGGAGCATTTTAAGCCTTTATATTATAGACAGTAGAGAGATGACAGGAAACAAGGGCGAGAGAGATACGACAAACCAGGGATATTGTGGCTGATGGTCTACACATATACGGATATGTTTGAAAACGGATATTTTCCCCCTTACAAAATATTTCCGTCCACACTAGAACGCAAAAACGATGCCAAGCATTCGCCGGGCCAGTAGGTGGCGATAAAAGCGACGTCAACGATACGTCAAATAACAGAGAGGAAGATTCTGACCATGCGTAGTGAGCTCCTATGACGTATTAACAAATCAAACACCGCGGGGGACCGCCGGTACAATAACCTTTTATTTTGATGTTAATAAAATGTACCCGAATTCACGAATATGTGGGATATTACTACTGACATTAATGTAATATTACATCACAATGTCTGCTGTATTAGCCATGTGTTTACAACAAGTTTATTTGCATATAGAGCGGGGAAGTGAGATCCGATCACAAGTGGTCACTCAAGACGCATGTAGAGACGCATTCTAACGCCAGGTGTGAACAGATGTACTTAAAGCTGTCCATTTGTGTTCAGATCACTCAGGACGCATGTTAATGCCAGGTCTGAACAGGGCCTATTAGAAAAATAACGTGTTTTTTGAATGTCAGAAAATTTGTACAGCCAAAATACAAGCATGAACTTGAAAGATGAGCATGATACGTCCCCTCTAAGTCCATTCCAAGGAAAGCAACAACTATAAATACACACCTGTAATGTGGATTGGGGTTTTGGCTGCAGTTCCAGTTATCAGGATCCACACTGTAATGACTTGCAGGGACTTTTCGCCACTTCAGGCACTCTTCACACTGTAGCCACAAGGGACCCCTGTAAATACAGACGTGTCAGTAAACGGAAGCATTACAGGAGAAGTCCATTCACCAAAAACAATTATTATTAAGAATCATTTTCAAATTATCACGGTGACTCTACATTTGTGTACATGAATGTGTCTGTTCAAAAGCTACATACAAGATACAGATATTTTCTGTTGAACCCGTTAACCTTCTGGTTCTGTACGCCATATAAGAAGTGCTAAGCTGGTTATAAGGACTCTTGAAGTTCCCATAACTCAGCATGTTTACTCTTCTTTGCTCCTGTCAAGAAGCAGCGTCTCAACTCTCCGGTTTCAAGCTTTGGGAAATGAAATACCTATTTTCATTTTCAGTTGAATTGACAAGTTCCTACATGAGAGGGTTATCAACTGACAGCCATCTTCCTGTTTTATTACCATCATTATCCATAAAAGGCTTGTAGAACGTGGACTAGTTATTTTACTCTCCTAGTGGCTTTAACAGTTTCGGGTACAGATTTAGGGCCGATGGACCAAAATCATCTTTCAGTAGCACACCACACAAATTGTTTTTTCACACTTCTATAATAAGAAATCTTATTTTAAGCACCATACACATACAGTATTTTGGAGCCAAGTTATGAAGACACTTGTAGGTGAGAAGAAGACAACTGTCAGATAAAAACAGTCAACACTCACTCCTGATCTACGTTTTCATCTCGGTCTACAGCCTCAAACTCTCGCTCTCTGGCCTGCTTCTCTTTCACCTCTTTCCAGTAGTCGTTCAGTTTTAGGCCCAAAGCACCGAGGGTGAGTCTTGGGAGAAGATAAAGGAAAAGACAGTGAATTTCTTGAACTGTTTTTTATTAATAACACAAAAGCACAAGGCAAATATTTACTGACAGGTCTGTTTCTCTAAAAGAAAACAAGTTCAAAATGATTTTTTAAGATACTGTGATCATTATCAGCTTCCCTGCTGTCAGAAAATTAAAGCACTTCCAGGAAGAGCTGCATGAGTCATTGGTGCTACGTTTCCTCTTTGTAAACATGTAGCAGTATTTCTTTGCTGTATGGCGAGCATCAACAGAAGCAGCTAGTTAACGCCACAGCAAAACTTCTTGCGTGTGTCTTGATTGCGTTTGTTGTACCTGTATTCTTTGGTGTATTCAAAGTCTTGCTTGTTGTGGGCAGGTTTCAGAAAGTTACACTCGATGATACCGATGACCCCGACTCCCGCCCTTTGACCTGAAGCCTGGAGGGAATTGGGAAGCAGAGGCAGATATCCATTATTACTAAATATGGAGCAGAGTGCTGCGCCTGTTACTCATGAAGACATGCATAAAAATCCTTCTCCTCTTACCTTCAGCTGGCAGCCCACTTTCTCGTAGGCTTTAATGAGTCGGTTCCTGTGGTACATCATGATGCCATAGTAGTCTTTGTTTTTCAGGTTCAGCCCAAAGGTCACCTTCACCTTCTCTTTCTGACAGACACCAGTCAAGGTCAACAGCACTGGACATTGGCAGGTTTCACAACAATATCAGTAAATACTTTACAAGTTATCAGAGAACAGAAACAAAAGCCAAACATTAAAATACTTTTTATACTAATTTAATACTAATATCAATGCAAATAAATGATAAAATAAATATCCCCCGCAATTATTGAAACTACAATTTTAAATGAAAGGCAAAATGGGGAAAACTCTGCGGTGCTCTACTGAACGACTCAGGAGGTCTTTTGTTCCAGCAGTGGTCAGATTTTTTAATGAACATTTTTAGATATGGCACCTCTCAGCTGTTGATTATGTCTCAGAGGGCTTCTAATGATGTTATTTATTTATTGGTGAACTGTAAAAACTGTGTCTTTGTTGTTTGTTGTTGTTTGACTTGATGGCAATCGATTTTCTCCACGGGGATTAATAAAGCTGTCTATCTGTCTGTCTATCTATCTATCTAAACGGCATGAAATTGATCTGAGCATTAAGGAATTTGAAACTGCAAGTCCTTAAAAGAATTAGCTTCACAGAGCCAGACTACAGCTCACAGTTTTTGTTATGTGATTTACGTCTGAAAACAACAACTTGAGAATTGATCAGCCCAGAAAAATATAAAATGAATAGGACATCAAGACTGGTGCCGATACGATATCTGAGTGTTTGTGTCAAAATTACTTTTGGACTTTTTTGGAGAAATATAAACAAAGAAAAAGGTAGCTCCTGCACACGACTCCAGGCCACAATAGTTTTACCGACTACGTTTGATCCTACTTAGATCTTCGTCAGGTCACAAGTAGGATCGAAACGTAGTCAATAAAAATATTGTGGCATGGAGTAGAGTGCAGGCGTTACCTTTTTCTTTACCGTACTAATAGCCTTGCACCTACATGATGTGCGTATAATTAATCTTCTTGAATTCAGAAATATAAACAAAATCATTTTTTCATTTCACAAAAGAAGTTCTCAAATGTTAACTGTTGTCCAAACACAAGTAGTTGCACAAGAATTTTGTCAAAATAAAATAATCCAAAATTGGATTTTTTGGGGGGTTTAAATCAGTAAGTAATGAATATAAAAAGAATATCTAACCAGTATTTAATACCAGCTTTCGGTGCTTGACAGTTTTCAATACTCGGTGCTACAGATACATTTCAGTTGGTACCAAAAAAGTATTGCGGTTTGATACTCAGCCCTAACAATAAGCTATAAGCGAATGTTTCATCAGTGACATTACTCAGCTCTCCAAATTACAGAAATTAACATTAATTGTATAAACTAGGCATTGTAGATATAAAATACAGCATAATTCTGCATCTGCCTTTATCTTGACTCTTTATTTTTGCTTTATTTTGGTGGATTTGGAAATTTTACATTTCCCGAGCCACCATGTTTTTCTATTCTAGTGGTGCATTTGAATCGTGTAGGAAAGGTTCATGTAAATGCCTAAAACTTGCATCAAGAACTTTCCATATTGTATTGTGTAACATGTTTGGCTGTGACAAACCATAACAGTGGAAAGTCTTTGCCAGATTAAAGCAAAGATGCAGTTCCAAAATCCTCCATGTACAGTTCTTGAGAGGATATGAAACAAACAACAAATCTGAAAGCAAATCAATAATACGTTCTAAACAGATATGAAAACCACATTCATTTTCTCCTCTCAAACATCTGTTGCCTGATTATTCTCCAAAAGCAACCAACTTCCCACTTCCTGTTTGCATCTGCATATAGGCACAAATACAGATGATGACTTGTCATTATACTGTACCACCATCTGCACATATAAGCAAACACACAGATATTTTCGGGATACACTGAAGTGAGGTTTGTACACGTCATGTTCGATGTGTATCAGCCTCTTCGACACCAGCTTGGCCAGAATCTTCTTCCCCCTCAGTGTAATCTGTGTCCTCGGCTTCAGATACAAGATACTGAGGTAGGCCTGAGACCAACACAGAAACAGACACATAGAGAGTGTAAAAAGCAAGACATTTACTCTTAATTTATTCTATCTGACAACATTTGTTAACACTCTGTATTAACATTTTGATCAATTAGCCTGATATTTAAACTTTTAAAACTCTCAAGATTCTCTTGAAAAACATATAAATCATCTACTGCAATTATGAATCTTATAATGACTCTAAGATTGTCATAATGACATTTAAAAACATCAATTTGAACATGGCTTTAAAAGGAAACTGGGGCAGTGTTACTACAAAACCACAGGTACGTCTCTGGTAGTGGAGAAGTACTCCCTTTTGTGCTTGAAACTGGCACCCACATCTACACTCAGCCACACGCACACCTACACCCAGCCACACACACACACACACACACAGACACACACCTACACGCACGCACGCGCACGCACGCACACACGCACGCACACACACACACACACGCACACATACACTTACACCCAGCCACACACACACCTACACCCAGCCACACACACATCTACACCCAGCCACACACACATCTACACCCAGCCACACACACATCTACACTCAGCCACACACACAGTTTGCATAGGGCTTATATTTGCCATGTACTGTAGGGGCTTTCCGAATCTTTAACCACAACCACTACATCTGTTACCCTGGATTTTACTCTAACCCCATCTTAACCACTAACCCTAAAATCATCCAGAACGGCTTTAAGCATTCTAACAAGCCTAAATATCGACGCTGTGCTATGAAAAATGTGTATTTTCAAATTTGGTAAATTGGAATTTTTCAGATAAATTGAAGGATTAAAGAGGACCTATTATGCTTTTGTGCTTTTCCCTTTCCTTTATTGTGTTACATCGATTTTTGTGCATGTAAAAGGTCTGCAAAGTTACAAAGCCCAAAGTCCATGCCAAAGGGAGTTGCTCTCCTCCACAGAAACACTGCTCCTGAACTTCCTGAACCGCCTTGCATGAAGTCCCGCCTTTTCTTCTGTAACTAACTATACACAACACAACATATTTGCATACCGGCTAGTTTGGCACGCCCTCAAAATAGCTAGTTAGAGCGGAGCTGTAACGGAGTCCAAAGAGGGGCAGGAGCTCAAACAGAGCATTTCAGACAGAGGGTGAAAAGAGGTGCTGCAGCGCAGCCAGTATGAGAAAAATGAAACGTTTTTTGAACATTAAAGCATGTAAACATGTTCTAGTAGCAACACAAAATACAAGTATGCACCTGAAAATAAGCATAATAGGTCCTCTTTAAGTGTTCCTTTATGAAATGAGAATGTATAAGCCAACATGGATGAAAAGTGCTCATAAAAATGGAAATATGAACATCTACAACTCCATGACAACTGGGCAAACTCCGTCTACTGAAGGAGATCATGTAATATGATCAAAAGCTATACACTATAAAGTGTTGGTGTGATTAGGCAATGAAACTGTATTGCCTTCAGTTATCTTGTGTTGTAAATAGTTCTGTTTGGTTCCAGCAACTGATGCCTGCAAAATATGGCTTATGGGGAAGGAACCAAATATATTTTCATCTGGAAAAGTTTTTTTTTTTTTATTACATTTTTTATGTCTGCTTTGCAGATACTTTAAAGGAAAAACAAGTAATAACAAGTAACAAGTAAAAGTGTAATTTTTAATATTTTCATAGTTATTATTTAATTTACTCATTTATTTATTTATTTTATTCGTAAAACAATTGATCAAAGCTAAAAAGATTCCCTTGGATAATGGAGATGGCTGTCTTGATGATTAATCTAATGGAAATTGATCCGATGGTTCTTTTTTTGTTTTGCTTTTGTTGTGATGTAAAATTGTCACAACAGGCGTGAGGTAAAGTATTTGTTATTGTCTTCTGTAAATCCTCTGGCTGCAAAATTAAAAAAACACTGTATTGCCTTAGGTGACTTAGTGTTTCATGTGACACATCAATAAATCAGTGCCACCTACATACCGAAACAGCAGTACAATCATTTATTTTAATTATATACTATATGTAATTGCTGTACTAGTACTGCTATGCTCTACAATTATTTCCACAAACACAAAAGACTACCACCATAAATGTCAGCCTTTACATTAGATAGATACAATCTGCTGTTTTAGTCAGTAGAACCAGACCGGAAGATGTTTCTTGCAATAGCAGTTGAAACATCCAACACACTCGCATCCTCCTCTGTGTTTGTAGTGATCACGCAGGTGATCGACTCACCCTGAGACTGTAGTGCATGTCGGGGGTGTTCTGTTTGTCTCTCAGGGATCCACAGTTCTTCAGACCGCTTTTCAGCTGCTCGTTCTGAATCTCCGGCAAACGGAAGTCACTCTCATCGGTCTCAAAGTCGATCTCTGGCTTGCCATCTTTGGCCCTTCAGGATAACATCAAAGGGGGCAGTTGTTAAAATAGGTAATAGCTCTACGACGACTTTTGATTTTCCATACGTAAAGCTACAGAAATGGGTTCTGAATGTGTCTAATGGGCCCGAGTGTCCAAACCAATATGAGAGCATCGACGTACACTGGAGTTCAATCAGCACAATTTGGTAACACTTCATTTTACAGGTCTGCAAATTTCATGGTAATGAGGTGATAAAATTACGCTATTATAAACATTATTTAATAATTATATTGTAAAATAGCATATAATCATTAAAATTGGGCCCTTAGGCTTGAGAAGCGGCTGTGCGCTGCTCTTCATCGGAGGTGGAAAACTAAAACTAATAGAAGACACTTCTGATCAGCACAAATCTCACCATTGTGTGACTTATTGTCTACACAAATGTAACCTGGTAGCTAATGTAATGATTCAGGGAGTTTTTTTTAAAGAAATTTCAAATAAGTTATTTGCTCATTATTATCTATTTATCAGCAGACATGGAAATAAAGCATATCAATTAACTTTGTATTCTTTTCCTGAATATATAGATGAATATAATTATTAAATAATGTTTATAATAAAGCAATTTTCGATAAAATTTTGAGGTAAATATTGGGGTAATTTGGCAGTAATTCCAAAGAAATTTCAAATAGGTTATTTGCTAATTATCACCTAATTACCATGAAATTTGCAGACCTGTAAAATTAAGCGTTACCCACAATTTCATTCACCCGGGTCAATCTTGAGGAGTGTAGTATTTAGTATTTGATGATAATAGTGGAGACACTTTTTTGACTCAAACATAAAGAGGAAGTGAAACAGAAGAATGCCTGAGAAACTCCTAAACATGAACGGTTTCTCTTAGTCTAGACAACACGAGGAAAAGGGACCTCAAATCTTTAACTTAAAATTTCATCTGCCCTTCATACGATGATAGGCTTTGTTTCTAAACGTGTTGTTTTGCATGGATTTGTCTAGAAGCATGCTTAATCAAATATCATATGTGTGTGTGTGTTCATGCTTATTCGAGTCTGTGTTTGCATCCTCATTAATCTCATTACGTTAGAGCTTCCAAACTCAAACTAAAGGAATAGTTTTCTGCGGAAATATGCCTTTTGGCTGTGTTGCCAATTAGAGTTAGATGACAGATGTATTCCACTCTCATGTCTGTTTAGTAAATGAATCTACAGCCAGGAGACGTATTATGGTTAGCTTAGTATAAAGACTGGAAGCAGGGGAAAACAGCTAGCCAGGCTCTACAAAGGTAGCACAAGATGACTACTAGCACCTTTAAAGCTCACTAATTAACACTTACGTATATGGTCGTTTACTCCCTGTAAAAATGACAATTTGTGAGATAAAACATGTTAAATACATACAATACATGTGCTTTAAAGGTGCACATCACATTTCTTTTTTTTTTTTAACGTAGCTACTTCCCCCTTCTGTCAGTCTTTATGATAAACTAACCGTCTCCTGGCTGTAGTTCATATTTAAAGTAGCAACAGACAACTTTTCATTCCCCCCTCTAGCGTTTTCAAGTGGTATTATTGTTGTTGCTGCTGTCACAAAGACAACAGGATCGGATATAACAGAATATGGTAGGCTAAATTTCACCATTGCTCATTTTAGAAAAAGGCCACCGCAAGAAACTGTGTTCTTTGTTTAGGTTATCAAACGGACAATGAATCATAGATGTTTTTTTCTGGCTGCTAGCGTTAGCAACATGGCTAACGCTAGCAGACGGGCTACTGTCCAAAGCAAGAAACAACCGTAAGAATCCCAATTTGAACTAGAAACACCGATCTCAGTGCTATGATAAAGGCAGAGTTAAAAACCTCAGTGTTTTTGTTATAGATATTTTTCAGCGGCGGCCCTTGTGCCTTCATTTTCCCGGAAGATCGCGATCTGGTGGCAGACAGAATTGCATAACAAATGCAGGTTTATAGGGAACCAATCTAAACTCAGATGGTGTCATATAGCCATTACATTGTGCAATATTTACTTCAAAATGATAAGTTAAAGAAAAAAAATGTTTCTAAAGCCACTTTAAGGGACAGATACAAGAGTATTAGTTTTATCATCTAACTCTCAGCAAGAAAGCGAATACGCGTGTTTCATAAAACTATTTTTTTTGCAAATTTTGAATTACTAACATGCAGGTGAAAAAAAACCCCGTATTGTTTACTTTTGACCTAAATTCAGCTGATCATTATGTATGATTCTGACCTGCGAATGTTGTAGATTAATATCTTGGTGCCTTTTTTGGAGAGGATGGAGTCAAAGTGTGCATGTATCTGCTCCTGGGAGGTGATGATGGAGTGTTTGAGGATGGCTGCCAGGCTGGCCTCCGAGTCCTCGGTCACCACCAGAGACTGTAACACTGGGTTAAGGTCAGGACATAAAGGAGCTTGCAAGGTGACAAACATATTCTCTACCAAACAGTGTGAAGAAAAAAAAACACCTCTTTTACTTCCCATGCCTTATTGTTTCATGAAGGATATTGGTCTGTTGGTTGAAGGGGACAATGGGGACAATGACAGCCTGGGCCTTGATGTTTTCCAGGTAGGTCTGAGACAGCATTCCCACAGACAGGCAGCCGCCGTTCTTGGTGAAGATGAGCGCGTCGCGGCCCAAACGCATAGAGCCAGACTTGAAACCGTTCCCGTACACGCCGATGGCCTGCTGACTGGCTCTACTTGATCCCTTTTCTGTAAAACCAAAGCTGGACATGAGGGTGAAGGGGAGAGTGAGGAAATAAGGACGCATGATTGTGTGTATATTATAAATATAACAAATAATTACTTTCATTGTAGAAATGAAATCAATAGATGTCAGAAAAAAATGTGGAAAATGACAATTTTACATTTTTCCAGAGAAAAGGTGTCTTCATATTGCCTGTTTTGTCCAACTGGCAGACCAAAACACAAAGACATTTAATTTACAATGATAGAAAAAAGCAGCAAATCCTCACATTTGAGAAGCTGAAACAAAAAATCATTAGCATTTAAGCTTATTTATATACTTTAGGATTAATGGACTATCAAACTTAAATTCATGCCACTCTAGTAATGAATCAACTAATTGTTTCAGCTCTATGTAAACAGTATGTGCGTAGTTGCATGCTTATTTGTGTGAATTTGATGGACACTGTGACATGTGGGTCTTCGTCAGAGAATGAGTGTCTCTGCTACAAAATGCGGTCTAAAAACGCTGGTGAGTCACTCTCTGTGGTTTACATACAGAAGAGAGGAACACCGTCAGTGTGCATGACAACGTGCAAGAAAATGTTTCTGATGCAACATGCCACATTGTCAACTTCATGTGGATATGCATGAGTGTGTCTTACCTGAGCATCTTGTGCAGTTTGCTGGGGGTCATGCCGCTGCCATTATCAGTGAAGGTTAGGCACAGGTGACCGGCTTCATCAACTACATCTATCCAGATCTGTCTAGCGGATACACCAGGATCTGATGCATTGTCTACAACGTGAGAGGAAAGAAATGAATTAACAAAAGGGAAAGAGAGACGGTCAAAGAAATTGTGGGCTGGAGGGAGGGGAGATTTTGTCCCCCCCATGGTAGTTCAATGATTAACATAGATTCAGTGTATTATCTTCCTTCCTCTTGTGTCCGCAAGAGGAAGGAAGACGTGCATTTAGGCATTCGAGCATAAATCTGCTTTTTGAAACCAGTTGGGGGCTTAAAGGTGCAGTGTGTACGATCTGGCAACATCTAGCAGGCTTCTCCCATGTGCAAAGCGTGTAGGAAAACTACGGTGGCCGACGCAAAAATGTGAAAACGCAAATTGCAATATCAAGAGCCAGTGTTTGGTTTGTCCGACTGTAGAAACATGGCGGCCAGCTCCATGAAAAGGACCCGCTCCCTATGTAGATATAAATTGCTCATTCTAAGGTAACAAAAACATAACGATTCTTATTTTTAGGCGATTATACACTAAAGTAAACTTAGTTATGAATATTACATTCCATTTCTACCAATAGATCCCCTAAATGCTACACACTGTCCCTTTAAAGTATGATAAAGTGACTGTGAACTCTCCACTGAGTGTTACAAATACACCAACAAGTCAGATAAAACATTACAGGAAGAGTCCGCTGATAACACACAGGGTGTGAAGCGAATCTGATGAAGCCACATAGGAAACGTATAGTTCGCTCTTTCTGGTTTTTAATGTTATTTGCCAGTAAAATAGGGTCTATGCCATAGGGCTGTCCCAAATACCATATTTTGGGCTTCGAAGATTCGGTGAGAAATATTCAAATGTATTCGAAAGCTGCAGGCTGACATGTTCTCCTGTCTGTCTGTCTGTCTGTCTGTCTGTCTGTCTCCATCTCCCCCGTTTCAGTGTCGCTGCTGCACTACTGTACGCACACGCACCTCTACACACAATAAACAGCGATATGCGTCTGAGAATAACTAATAATAATTCATGTTGAATATGATAATAAATAATGTTGTGGGATTATTCCTTAATTTATGGGCAATTTTGGGATTTATACATTATTATTACAAACTTATATATTTAAAAAAAAACAATAACGAAGCATTCAAATACTGATTTGGAGGTCGATTACCATGACAACATTCAAAGCATTCGGTTTAGCCCTACTGTGCCAGTACTGCGCTGTGCGCTGCAGTTTTGATTTTTTTATGGTTTCATTTGGCTTACTGTGGTTTACCCTGCGCAAGCTGCACTCAGGAGAGAAGCATTATTGGAGAGAGTAGAAGCACCGCTGTGCACAGAGTATCTTCCGTTTTTTGAAAAACACAGGGTGTGTTCTTGTTATGTTGCCCCAAGCTGTATGTATAGGAATAAACTATTGGAAAAGACGGTTTCTACACATCACAGCTACTGCACGAAAACTACAGTGGTGATGTGTACATGGTTTATCCAGTATTGCTGTTTTCATGCATCATACTGTAGATAATACATATATATCATAATCTAGTTTTAGTTTACTACTCTAATGCAAGGGATCTAAAACTTTTTGGGGCCAGGGACCCCTTATAGAGGAGAAAATCTTCCAAGGACCCCCTCATAATCTTAACACAAATTAAGCTTACTACCATTAGTACTCTTAAATTTTCATTGGAACTATTTGTATTCTAAAACTTTTCTACCTAAATACTTCAGACCTGTTTCATAGCGATAAGCAGAAACACATTTCAATTTGAATCATGTTGATACCACTTATATACTTTTAATCAGAGGGTCATTTTATACAAATTGTATTTGGACTCAACTTGACAATCATGGCGTTCTACAGTCTGTTATTTCTTTATAGAAGACCGTTGCTATGTATAACAGACCGTTGCTATGGGCGCAGTTCTGATGTCGGACTCTGGCGGAATGTTTTTGTGTCAAATTATTGATTTCTTAAATAAGTTGCTGTGTAACAAGCGGGATAATGTACAACTAGGGGGTCATTGCTGTGAAATAAACTCCTTCAGGGCGATGAGACGATGAGGCATCGCCCTTTCGGGGTTTCTTTCACAACAATGACCGGCTCGCTGTACATTATCCCTTATCTGTCACGATCATATCAGAGTTTCTATTGGCCCGAAGCTAACGTGGGTGGGAGTAATGGACACATTATGCTTTGTTTCATAGGCTGAAATGCTCCCCATCTGTAGATATGCACTTTTTTTTAATGATACAGCACAATTTAATAAGTTATTGCAAATTATTTTGCGGACCCCCTGAGAGATTGTCACGGACCCCTGAGGGTCCCCAGACCCCACTTTGAGAACCACTTATCTAATGATTAGTATAAAACATGCATCTGTTTTTATACTTTGCTACTGTGACCCTTTACTATACTTGCTTATCATGTTTATCCTATTGCCGGACCCTCTAAGGGGCGCCCAGAGTTATAATATAACAAGGGGGGACCCTGCAGAAAAAGGTGTGGTAACTAATACTGAACATAATGCGAGCAGAAAAAGCAGTGATCTCACACAGCCTAGTAGTGCAACTAGTGCATCTACATTTAAACAGCACACTCCTCTGGTCGTGCCTAGAAGGTAACCCTCAAATTGCGAAATCTGATCTGCATAAACTTGCAAAAACTCGCTGAGACACACAACCTATCCTCATCCAGATCAATGCCCAACCTTAAACATCTCGCGAGAGTTTCTTCTGCAACTTGCGGGTTCCCTTCTAGACTGACCCACTCCTCCTCCTCCTCCTCCTCCTCCACACTGCTCTTCCTGTTTAAAACTCAGCAGCCAACAAAAGAGCAGCACGTCTGAACCAATGAGAGCGCACAGAGTGGAGGAATGTCAATGTTGACAGCACAGAAAACAAGACAGCTTTATATCACGTGGAGGTACAAATCATCTGGTGATTCATATGCTATAAAGTACACACTTTTTTTTTTTTTTACCCCTTTTAAAACACACAGATCTAACACAACAAAATTACTACAAAACTTGACCACAAGTTATTTGAATCTTAAGAATGCTATGAAGGAGATAACTCAACATAAATTATAATAAGCTCACTTAATGACTCACTCATGACTTAATAATAACACACCGATTAAGGCCTACCATGACACTCCTCAAAGGCGTGTGACAGTAATAAAGTAGTTGAAGGGGGTGAAAGAGGAAGTCCATTAGGTCCATTTTAGCAGCAAACATATGTTGTTCACACATATAGTCCACTTTGCGTGCGACAGCAGGAAGAAGAGCGCATGAAAGCGTGAAAAGCTGCAAGAAGAAGCGCACCAGAGAGCTGCAGGTGCACAATGTGCTGCTGCTCCAGACTAGAGAGACCTACTGTACCTATGAGCTCTGCCACCGCGCTGAACGGCCAGGTGTGACTGGTGGAGTTACTGTTCAGGAAGGAAGGACTCATCTAAAGAAAATAACAAACAAGTAAGTTAGTTAGTTTCACTTTCACCTTCAAGAAAAAAAAAAGTTTGCAAGAATGAATTGCTCATATTAGGTTACACATCCTGCAAAAGATATGATGAAAATATGTGAAATACGTACGGAACTCAGGCGAATCCCGTGCTCGCTTAACCTCGCCATTACTGCGACTGTCTGACTGTCTGTCTGTCAGGGCTTTTCCTCTTGTGGCTGCCTGCTGGGTTCTGCGCGCACTCACGCAGCCAGTTACGCGCACACTGGGCGTAGCAGCGTCCTCCGGCTTCACACTGTCAGAGGAGGAGAGATTAGAGAGATGACAGGAGCAATACACTCACTCACTGCGTGTCTTAAGGAGGATTAAAGGTGTTACTGATGTCTTTTTTATCTATAGGAATATTTTAAAAATAATAATTAGGGCTGTCAATTGATTAAAATATTTATCTTATAATAATAATTAATCACATTTTTTATCTGTTCAAAATGTACCTTAAAGAGAGATTTGTAAAGTATTTAAAAGGGACTATTTGTAACTTTCAGAAATGCTTGTTAACAGCGACACCTGTGGCCGTTAAGTCAATGAAAGTCAGCGTCGGGCTCGCGCTTTGCTCGCTCTAAATAGACATGAACAAGCATCGCTCAAAACAGTGAGGCGACACACGTCAGCTAAAACCACAATATCACTCTATATTTCACCTGCTTGGCAGTAATGTTAGCTGACCAGACGAAGGTCTCTCCATGAATCAATGCTGATCCTAGTGTTGGCTTTTCCTGGGAAAGAAACGTTATCGTCTCCGACTGCGCCCGCAGGGCAGACACCGGCACCCGGTCGGAGACGATAACGTTACTCGCCGACGTGAACGTCACTTCACAAGACACGGGAAACATCTGTTGGTCTGGAGGAGATGCAGCATTTATTTCTGTACAAACGTCCACTGTACATTCACTAGATATTCTCAGAGCTAAACTAACTCTTCTGCTGTGTGTAGTGTGCGCTCATGCATGTAAGGTGGAGCGAGAACGCGTGCGTTGTGTGAGTGAAGACAAGCAGGCAGAGGAGCGGTCTGAACAGCGTAGCCACACGCGAGCGCGCATATGCGAGCGCACATGGGACACCGACCCGGTAGATTTATACCTGTAAAAAGTTACAAACAATCCCTTTAATACTATTATAACATGGGAGTGGGCAAATATGCTGCTTTACGCAAATGTAGGTATATATTTATTATTGGAAATTAGTTAACAACACAAAACTGTGACAAATATTGTCCAGAAACCCTCACAGGTACTGCATTTAGCATAATAAAATATGCTCAAATCATAACATGGCAAACTCAAGCCCAACAGGCAACAACAGCTGTCAGTGTGTCAGTGTGCTGACTTGACTATGACTTGCCCCAAAACTGCATGTGATATCGTAAAGTGGGCATGTCTGTAAAGGGGAGAATCGTGGGTACCCATACAACCAATTTTCATTCACATATCTTGAGATCAGAGGTCAAGGGACCCCTTTGAAAATGGCCATGACTCGCCAACATCTAGTGTAAGTTTGGAACAATATTAAGCTAGTATTACATGGTTGGTACCAATGGATTCTTTAGGATTTCTAGTTTCATATAATAACATTCTTCACTTCAGCTTTAAAACTGAGCCCGCTACAACCCAAAAAATCGTCAGTTGCGATAATGTTAAAGAAATTAGCGGCGTTAGAACAAATTTTATGTAAACTTGAAAACGAAATCAACTTTAATTGTTATCGCGTTAACTTTGACGAACTTAAAAAATAATACATCCACAGAGCCTTTAGAAAGGTGCCGAATAAAAGAATTGCTTTTCCTGGAACAAAAAAAAAAAATATATGATTGTGAATGAATCATTTAAAAAATGTTGGCGGGTCCAAAATGAATGTTTTGTTTATCTCTGTGGTAGATATCTGACATTTGGTTCCCACTTCTAACCAGGCTTATTACATGGCTTTATTGAATACTCGATTCTGATTGTCAATCACGGCGTTCTACGGTCTGTTATTTCTTTATAGCAGACCATTGCTATGTATAACAGACCGTTATATGGCTGCTAGTTGAGTAAACACTCAGTGACTTCACAGTGGGTCTTATTCAATTAGGAAAAGCCTTTGTCTTGTTGTTGTCTGTTGATTTGTAACAAAGTAAACAACAGTCACAACCACCTCCGGGTAACCGTCAGAACTGTCTCAGAGAGAGCAGACAAACTTTGGACTCATGTGCTAGCTACCAACACACATTCAGACAGCTAACACTAGCATTAGCTCATAGGGCCGGTAAATAAGCTTCCCAACAATATGTTTTAGGGTCATAACTAAAAAAAGTAGTAGGAGAAAAATAACAAAAGAGCCCAAAATGTACTTACATGCTGTATGTTTCAAAACTATGTGAGGAATAGCCAGAAGGTTTCCACTTTGAGGTTGAAAGTGAAGAGGGTGTGGCTGAGTGTGAGCATGGTGAATGGCATGTAAGGAGTAATGTACAGCGAGTGGGTCATTGTTGTGAAATAAACAACGCCCTGAAGGGGTTTATTTCACAACAATTACCCGCTAACTGTACATTATCCCGCTTATTACACGGCTACTTACTTAAGAAATAAATAATTTGACACAAAAATGGTCCGCCACAGTCCGACATCAGAACTACGTCCATAGCACCGGTCTGTTGTACATAACAACGGTCTGTTATACACAGCAACGGTCTGTTATAAAGAAATAACAGACTGCAGAACGCTGTGATTGACCAATCAAATTCGAGTATTCAACAAAACCGTGTAATAAAGGCAAATAGTTGCTTTCTAACTTGCTAAAAGGCACTGTACCAACTGTCCCCCTGTCCCAACCGACCCCGCTCTCCCCTATTCATGTGAAAGCCATGTCCCCTTGTTGTGGTGTCAGTGTAGCTGCTTGGCATGAAATTGGTGTTTTACCTAGCTATTAAAACAATGCAGAAACACCAATAGTTGTGGGAAAAATAACAAACCTGAAGCACCAATTAGCACCATTTGTTGTCAAAAAACTGCAATATCACAAAATGATGTGTGCACTTTAAATTTGAATGTGAAAGTGTGTCAAATAAAAAGAAGATAATTAGTCCTGTAATGCTTCAACAACTATTTTGCCCTGAGGCGGGAGACGCTGGAAATGCTGGCAATACCCTCCGATGTCATCCAAACAAAACATTTTGAACATTTCAAACAGACGGCTGCCTGAGGTCATTTAGGCAGAATGCAAACAATATGCAAAGAGAAAAACAAGAAAAGCTTGTTTAACTGCTGCCTGTTAAGTTTTGGTGTTGTTTTATTGTTCTCAATGCCCTCTCGGTTTACTGTGGCTATAACTGCTGTGACTTCCCTGTTTGGAGGCGCCCCCTCAGACTGGAAGCCATCTCCCACAATTGTTTAGACACGTACAAACACGGACTGATTATACATCATATCCTGCTGACATTATATTGTAATATAAAATATAGCACATTATGGCTTTAAATCACATTTTATGAGCCAGTTTTTGACCGTTTTCCTTAGGCTTTCAGAAAGGCTAAATGCGAAATGAGAGCATATCTATTGGGAATGGGAATCACAGAGCATTTTGGGGCGGGGCTGCCATTTTTGGAGGGTAGCGTACGGTAGCTGTCATTATCTGTCAACGGTCTATTCATCTGTCACCACGTGTGAAAGACAAATACCCATATAAAGAGAAGCTGACAGAGGCAAACAAACAAAGTGTAAAAGTAGCACAAGCAGAGTCATAGCTAACATTAGCCACCATAAGCTACTGGTCATACCAGACCGAGGAAGACTGTAGCTGCAAAAGTGCTGCTTGTATTGAATTGAATAGGGGTGCGTTTTATTGCTTTTCAACTTAT
>CAKAKR010018111.1:0-22912 GCA_916700685.1 Adelosebastes latens
CGTGTTAGAGTGACCAACACAACCTCGTTGGCTGACCTGCAACGAATCTTGGTTGAGGAATGGAACGCCATCCCACAGCAACGTGTGACCAGATTGGTGACCAGCATGAGGAGGAGGTGCCAGACTGTTGTGGCTGCGTATGGATCTTCCACTCGCTACTGAGGCTCCTGACGGAGTATTAAATGAATAAAGTGTAAAATTGCCAATATGTCTTGTTTGTTCCTTGTTACTGATAGAGAGTTCAATCATCCACCAAACAACTCAAAACAAGAGTCAATACCAACAGGAGAATACACTGTTTACCATTGACGGAGCATTTTGGCAAATTTTTCTTGGGCGCTACCCACATAATCAGCTGTGCTGCTCATCCCACAAATGCATGATCCTTACAAGTTGGACATCATTGCGAAGGTAAATAAACAGGCTTTCCAACGATGTTAAATACAATGCCAATTAGCATTGTAACAACAGAGAAATAATCGACCAAACACAAGTTTCCAAACTTTGTTTTTCCAGTTTATAACCCTCTTACTGTGTAAACACTGTCACAAATCGTTCAAGATGACATAAATGTAACTGACGTAGCTTATTCTGTACTGTGTATGACAAGACCTGAGAATCTCAGAGGCGCTCTCTCATAAACAACATTAATGTCTGCCCGACACTTCAGGAAACACAGAGTGCATTAGTCTGTGATCACTCCACTCTTGCTGTGTGACTTTCTTTCAGCAGAGGGCGCTGTTGCTCAAATCTTTATGTCCGTCAGAGTGGTATCTGACTGGGCTGTAGCTTCTTCTTCTGACAGCAGCAGCTTTAAGATGCAAAGAGAAACAGAGAGAGAGAAGATCTGTTAGAATGCAGATTATCACAAACTACGGGATAAAGCTGTCATTCAGTTTGCTCTAAACATTTTTTGCACCATCGTGTATACATATTTCTGATAAACGCTATTTGTTTCAAATCATCACCATCTCTAACACTGAAAAAGCAGCTGCAGACCTGCTTCTGAGAAGGTTTCATAGAATTGCAGTCTGGTAGTTATCTTTATTTCTGAGACATACCCTCTGATGGGTTTGGCCTGGCTGATGATGTCAGGAAGTTTGCTGTTTCTGGTGTCTGGCAGCAACATGGTAAGAGCAGCAGCCATGATGCTGATTGTGCCAAAAACAACGTATGGCAGGATCTTGCTGTAAACACCTGCAAACAAATGAAAGACTCTTGAATTAGAACAATTCACCTTGATCTGTTTATTTCCATTAGGTTACTGTCATAAAGGCCTTTTTCACAGAAGACATTTTCACATGTCACACTGTTGAGGTTGAGAACAGAGCCATTGTTAATGTTATTAGTAACGCCTGTGCGTTTACTACTGTGACAAGCCAAAATGTCTGCTGTGGAAAAGGCCTATTAAAACATAGTAAATTAAACATTTTTTGTTAAATTAGTTGAAATTCTCTTTACATCCCGACAGCAATCAATAAATCAAATGCTCAGAGACAAAAAGGAAAAAACTCTGGTATTTGTGGCTGTTGCAGGACTGTGATAAACCTGTTCAATCATTTCATTTGGCCCAAATGTAATGATTGGACGGCCTGCCTACCTGCCTGTGTACATGCTCACCTTTTTCCTGTGCACTCATTGTGCGTCACCGGAGTCTTCCACAAGCTGCTAGCTTTACAGCTGTGAGTACTAACAATAGCCATGCTCGCCGTTCACGTTCATTATGATATGTTTATGTTTGTAATGATAATAGTGGGGGAGTGGCTTTAGAGGGAGGCCTGAAGCAACAGACGGTCAGTGTTGACAACTTTCTCTGTAGATTTAGCGACTTTTGGAGCTAGTGCTGCTAAATACTTTCATTGGAAAAGAGTTGGCAACACAGGGCTGGTTTTTCGGTTGGATCAATTTAAAATAATCTTGTGTATTCTCGCTAGTTTCTCAAGATCGCCAACCATGCCTTTAACTTGTCACACACAGGTGTTATAAATATTATTAAACGCTGCATTGGAACAGAGTCGTCATTAATTTTATTAGCTCCACTTGACAGACCTTTTGTAGTAAAAAACTGATGCTCAAGCAAACACGTCACCCAAATGCAAAATGTACTCTAGGGAGAGCTTTGTGTCTTTTACTGTGAACAATATAATCAACAAACAATACTAGTTTCCACAGTGTTGTTACTGAATGACAAAAATACTATCAGTTTTGACATTTATTAGCTTTCAAAGAGGGCAGAAAAGGTTTTAGTGAGCCGTGTGAGCTTAAGCCCAGGATCCTTGATAATAAGGTCAGTTGTTGGCCTAAGCCTTGTCTGATGATGTCTCATATGGAACTAACATATCCAAAATGTAACCAGAAGCCTGACCGTGTGGTACAAAAATCTGTTTTAAAACTTACAAGCAGCAGAGGCAAGGAGGGGTCTAATATAATCACATCTTTTATAATTATATGAAAATGCTTTATAGTGGCACTTATTACAAACTATGACTTGGCAAGAAAGACATTTTAAGGGCAACTTAAAGGTCCCATATTGTACTAAAAAGTGGGATTTTCATGTCAACAGGTTTGAGTATCAAAATGCTCAATCCACAGAGAAATGCACAGCCCATATTCAGAAACTGTGTCTTTAAACGAGCTGTCAGGATTTCTGTACATCTGTGATGTCACATTGATGATATTTCCTGTTGCAGTGTATGTAAATGACATCGGCTGACAGGAAGTAAACATGAACCCGAGCTGTTGGCTAGCAACGCAATTCCGTTGAAATGCACTAAAACGGAGCGTTACAGACAGAGGGTAAATACTGGTATATCCTGAAAATAAGCATGATATGGGACCTTTAAGTCTTCCACCAGTAGCGGTACTCCTTTCTTTTTGAATTTTTTGGGCATTTATAATTTAAAGGGGCACTCCACCGCACTAATTTTAGACAGGGAAAGAAGTTTGAAAGTCTCTTGTGAGTCTCTTGTGAAGGCGCGATCTGAAATTGCTGGCGTAAAGTGAAGTATGTTCACTCAGGGGTAATAATATCATTAACAGTGAGTCAATCATTCCACTCTTTCTCTCAAAGTACTTTGGTTTCAACAGTGTACACACATGCAACTACAATAACAAGAACAAAAGAAACACTTGCCCATGTAGATCACATAGGGACAAATGATGGAGCCTATGCGTGCAGCTGTGGAGGCGAACCCTAATCCCATGTTCCTGACCACAGTGGGGATCAGCTCAGAGAAAAACACGTAGAGGATGGCGTAAGCAGCAGACACACCAATCTTTCCCACCAAGGCTAACACCTGCAACATGACTTGCATGTCTGAGAAAAATAAACAGGATTAACACACAAGTTACACAAGGCATATAATTAACATAATTAACATAATAACATAATTACACACATGAATAGTAGAGATGCCTGATTCATTCAATATTAGTATACAGACCTTCAGGAACCAGCTTGATAACCAGAAGCATGATGCCACAGAACATCATCGAGGAGAAGAGGAGATTGGGTCGTGACACGCGGTTAACCAGCATCCATGTGGCTATACACACCACAATGTCAATGGCTGCTGAAATGAAGCAGTTGAGGTAGATGTCTCCATTCAGGTTACTAGTATTGAGCGAGAGACCGTAGAAGACCATGGCGACGGACATCCTGCAGAAATACAAAATCAAGACAATCAGGGACAATTATTTATCCCTTGATTTGTTTTTGTTAACAAAAAGTTGGAACATGACTTGAACCTGCTGCTTTTCGCAAAATGAGTAACACCAGACAACAACTAAATCAAAATTATTAAATTATAATAAAAAAAAATATGTATATAAATATTTTCTGATACGGGTAAAATAATCACAGGTGTGAAACCGGCCTATATTTTGAAATATCTTTTTAGCGTTAACACAAACTTTTAAATGCAAAAATTGATGTGAGAATTTATTTCAAATGAATATTGCCAAAATGAATAAGGATTGTGCCTTATGTTATTAAGGTAGTAATACATTTAGTTTTAAAACTCACTGAACACATCATAACTCTAACTGATCTTGTTAGGCATCCTTTTCTAAACTATTTGTCAAACATAACTGCATATTTACAAAATGGCATCAGGGAAATACTTTTGTACAGAATAAAGTGTATGTGTATTCAGGAAAGTTACAAACAGAGAAAAGAAGTCACGTTACCATATGAAAAAACTCAGAATTGTAATATTTCTCATGTTAGGGGTGCGTATCAGGTCCAGATACGTGTATGTCTGCTCCTCTTCACCTTTATTTTGCTGAATTATATGAAAAGAAACACAACAGTCACATTGCATACAGATTGGGCAATATTTTAAATTGCTTCCACAGCATGAGGAGTAAAAATGTAATAAATACCATTAGCTCCAAGCACTCGCCATCGCTGAATATGACCTCAGGAGCGGGGACTCTGTTCCTTTTGGCAGCAACGCGTATGACGAGCTCGGCCTCCTCCACCCGACCTTTCTGCAAAAGCCAGCGGGGAGACTCAGGAATCAACCTGAACAGAGACAGAGGGACAGAAGTTCATTGATCTTTGGCAGTGATTCAAAAGAATTAAACGAATGAAGAGGTGTATTTGCATTCGGCAATATACTATCATCATTTCATATCGGAACATGTCACGTCACAGAGAACATATAGTATGCACACAGTTTTAGGATTAAGATCTGGTTTGAAGTTGAACCATAAAAACTCAAGACAGAGTATAGTATAGTATAGTATAGTATAGTATACTTATACTTATACTAACAATCTCATCACTTTTGAATTGATTCTGACTGAACTTTGGTTTTTGATAATGTGTTTTCAAAAAGGGGTGATGGTGGACCATTGTTTTCAGTAATTTTGCTTTATTATATGTGATTCATTAATTTTTCCTTTTCTATGCGTCCTGGGTTGAGTCTGTGTTTTTTTTTTTTTTTTATGGTTTTGTGTTGAAAAAATGTGTTATGTTATTTCATTATTATTAAACCTTTATTTAACCAGGTAAGTCTCATTGAGACCATAGAACAATGACATTATTCAGACTTACCACCACGTTGGAATAAATAGGAAGCCTGGGATGGCAGTAGCAACCAGCAGCATCCTCCAGCCTCGTATGAAGTAGGCAAAGAGCGGCAGCAAGGCATATCCAACGCAAAAACCTACACAGTGGCCCAGCAAAGCGTAGGTCACCCTGGCAGTCTGGCTCAGCATCTCAGACCCTGACCAAGAAGAGGATCAGGAGCATGGCGTTAAGATGAGAGACAACATTAAAGTATATATTAAAAGTGCAGTGTGGAGGATTTGGCGGCATCTAGCGTTGTGGTTTTAGATTGCAACCCACTGAGTACCTACCCCTCCGCTTACTCCTCCCTTTCCATAATGTGAGCCGCCAAATGAAAAACTGTAGTAACAGCGTTCACCTCGCTCAGAGGCCATCCTTACCATAATAACATTACTTTAGGGGCAACGGAAGTCAGACGGCAGCTGGCGGTACCACGGTTTTGCACTCTGCGGCTCACGTTACCGCAGTTTAACATGCATGTCGTAAAACTACGGTGGCCTTCAGGTAACATAAAAACGTGAAATGGTGAAGCAACATGGCGGATTTCCTGAAGGGGACCCAAGGCCTATTGAAAGAGGCTGGGTCATCAATGCGCCATATCTTTGGGGTACAACACATGCACAGTAAAATCTGGTCAAAAAATTTGAAAGTCGAAATTGAGCCAAACTCAACGCACAACCAAAGCTCCAGTCACACTGTGCATGTGTTATACCCCATACCCCAAGACCCATGTCCGCCCGTGTCCCAGCCTCCTTCAATAGGCCTTGAGGGGACCCGCTCCCTATGTAGATATGAAGGGCTCATTCTAAGCTAACAAAAACACAACGATTCTTAGTTTCGGGTGATTATACAATAATGAAAACATAGTTATGAATATTATATTCCATTTCTGCTAATAGATCCTTTAAAATGTTACACGCTGTTCCTTTAACTGAACACAAAACAATTGTGAAAACTGCCTGCAGCCTTATTGAGTTCATTGCTTCCTTCAACGGCCTGAACACGAGGCAGTGACCTTGTGCAGCTTGCCTCGTGGGAAAACTACAAGTACACCAGTAAGGTACACTTTGTCTACAGGAAGATACTGGAGAAGAGATGGAGACGGGGACTCTGTGCATGTGCTGTCTCACCCAGTACGAGTGACGTGACGTAATTGGATATCTGGCCAAGTCCTCTCAGACAGTTGAGGATACAGAACATGAGCCAACTGACGGAGGTGGCCTGGACCAAGGCAGTGACTGTTTGTAAGGCCATGGTGAAAAAAAACACCGGCTTTCTGCCAAACCTGCAAGACAACGCACAGAAACAGAAAAATGAATGGAGCATGTGCAACCTGTGAGCGAACACCATCACACCGACTGTTTCACTGTTATTATGTGATGAGCTCGCTCTTCTCTTCTTTCTCTCAGTCCCTCAGTTTATCTGACTGTTGTTTGATTTTATGCTGCTAGCACCACAGACATCAGTGAAAACTATTAGTCAGCAGTCAAACAACAAATCAAAAATGTATTTTTATAACTAGAGCTCAAATGAATTAGTCAATTAATCAATTAGTTAGATATGTCATTCATGATTTAAGTATTTTTTTCAAGCAAAAATGCCAAACATCCTCTGGTTCCAGCTTCTCAGTGTGAGGACTTGCTCGTCATATATCATAATAACTGGATATCTTTGTGTTTTGGACAGCTGGCCAAACAACTGAAGATATTATAGTGGTCTCAGTTAATTCAGTTATCAATCAATGATCTGAAAAAGTAATCTGCAGATTAATCAATAATGGAAAGAATCACTATCTGAAGCTCTAATTATAATAATTAAATATATATAAAAATGCACTCATCTTGAAACTATTAGCAAAATCAAATATATCTAATTTTAACATCAAAGTTTTGTTGCATGGAAATTAAAGACAATTTAACACAATCTACAGAATAAAAAAAATAAAAAAAAAATGTGTTTTATTCTAAAATAAGATAAAATTGCATTTAGAAGTTATTTGAATTTGTAGATGGCATATTGCATTAATGTTTGTTGCTTTTTATTTTCTATTCTCTTAATTTTTAATGTTTTTTTTTTTTTTAAATGTTTTTAATTGTATTTAAATCTGCAGTAGGCAGAATATTTTAGCATCATTGGGCAAAAATTCCATAATAATCTTTCAGCATATTATAATTCAAGTGCTCTGAGAGAAAAACTAGACTTCTGCACCTCCTCATGGCTCTGTTTTCAGGCTTTAAAAAATCTAGACCGTGACGGGAGACTTTGACTAATCACAGGTCATTTCAGAGAGAGAGAGCGTTCCTATTGGCTGTTCATTCAACGGAGGCAGCTGGCTTTTTTAAAATCATATTTGCTCCAATTCTACCCACTGCAGCTTTAAATGTCTTTTTATAATGTGTTTCTTTAGCACTTTGTTATTGATGTTTTATTTAAAGCTCTTTGAATTGACTTATTGATGAAATGTGCTACATAAATAAACCTGCCTTTGTTTGTTTGTCTGTTTTCATGGATGTTTATACTTCCTTTCAGCACAATTTACTGTTCAATTAAGAGGCATTTGATTTTAGATAATCACTTCCTGTTGATCGTGAGCTCTTAGTTGGCGAGATGCATGGACTGGTTTGGGTTGTTTGTGCAAAATAATGTTGGATGGGATTCATCTCATTTCTCATTTCATACAATATGTTTCTCCTTAACTTTAATATGATTTGTTTGGGGGTTTCTCTTTTAGCTAACAGACTAATGTTAAAGTGAGGATGATCACGGGTGTGCAATTTAAGACAGCATTTCTTTAGCTCCTGGATCTTACTTTTGAATTGAATTTGAATAGAGAGGTGTGGTGTTTGGCTGAACAACCTGCAGCTCAACTTCATTGATACAAAGGTGTTGTTGTTCCATCATTCAGTGGTTTTGTTCCACGCAGTGTTGTGCTGGAGCAGACAGCATCATTATACCCTTGATCCTGGACCTTTGTCTATCTAATACTCTCCCTTTGTAATCGTATATGCCGTTTTGGATTATGACTCATATGACATTCATCTCTTCTCTCCATCCAGTTTGTGTGTGAACACGATAATTGTCTGGTGTGTGTGTTGTCAGTGAAATGTTGGTAATACTTTTAGTCCATAAAGGAATCTTAAATGACCCACCCAGAAAGACACTCATTGATTGTGGTGTTTGCTGCTGAAAAAAATTTATAAAATAACCTAATGGAACATGTCAATAATTCATTTGAGTCTTAAAAGTAAATGGAAAAATACTTCTAAATGATATTTATGTGTAAATGAGTAAGTAAATGTGTTTTTATTGATGGTTGAAGGAAGCAATGACTTTAATACTGAAGTGCGACAAAAATGTATTTTTCACAACTTCTTCCTGAGATTCACATCAAATATCAAACTTCTTTTTGGACTTTATTTACAGATTTAGTAGTCCATTTAGACAGAAGGATAGATGAACTGTAACATGTGGCTCATCCTGAAAGAGCAGTGAGTAAATGTCATTCACTCTATTTTTTTTATTATTTAATATTTGTACTTTAAAAAAAATCCTTCTTGCTGATGCATGCCTCTTTTTGTTAAAATTATCTTTTTTTGTCATTAATGATTTATTTGTCCATGTACTGCAACACGCTTATTTATTATATCTTTTTTTTTACTGATGCCTCGTGTTGTTTGCATTGTCCCGCTTTGCTGCTGTAATCCTGCAAATTTCCCCGCTGTGGGACTAATAAACGGCGGCATGTCCAGACTTTTTTGACCGTGGTGGCCCAACACATACGTCTGAATAGCATTAATTTACCATTTCAGTCTCCAATACTCACATCTACTTTAATTACTAACATTATAGTATCTTACAGTTTCTTACAGTCCTGTGTTTAAAATTTTAAATTGGGCTGTCAAAGTTAACGTGATAACGCAAATTAGTTTTAATGCCACTAATTTCTTTAACGCAACTTGCGATTTTTAGGGGACAGTTCTAAAGCTAGTGAAGTTACTAAAATCATATGAAACTAGAAAAACCTAAGGAATTCATTGGTACCAACCATGTCTTACTAGCTTGTCGGAAAGGAGGATAATATAAGCCTAAGCCTAAATTTTGGCGAGGAAAAACTGGCATGGCCATTTTCAAAGGGGTCCCTTGACCTCTGACCTCAAGATATGGGAATGAAAATGGGTTCTATGGGTACCCACGAGTCTCCCCTTAGTTAGAATAGATATAAAATGTGCGATTAACTATGAATAAAACATAAGATTAATCGTGATTAAATATTTTAATCGATAACAGCCCTAATTTTAATTTGTGGGGCGGCTCATGCCACCCCAGGCCACTCCTTGCTCAAGCCCCTGCTGATAAAGGATTATCTAATTTTATCTTACTTACCGGTCTGAGAGGTGACCACTAATAAAGGATCCAATGAGGACTCCTACAAAGAATAAGGAGGTGGAAAAAGGGACCTTCCACGCGTTGTCACACACCAGATCCCACTGTGATTAACAGGAGAGAAGAAGACAAGTATGCAGGTTACAGAGAGACACATTTTAGAGACAATGAAGTAAAAAAAACTAAAGTTTCAAACAAGTTTCATCTGACCTCGAGCTGTCAGAAAGCCAAAGTAGATATAAAGATATGCAAGCCTACACCGTGAAGAATTTCCCAGTAAAATAACAGTAAAGAACTGGCAGCAGGGTTGCCTTTATGTTACTGTAAAATTAACATTATCATACTGTCGCTGAAATTTACAGCTTTATACTGGTAATGAAAATACTGTTTTTTCTTTTTATTAATTTCACAGTATTTTACAGTTGATTTACTGTTTAAAGATACATTATATAGCTGTTTTTCACCTTTCTTTTACATTATCTTACTGATTTGTTTTAATGCACTATTTAGGTTTTTACATACATTTTAATAAACATTATTTTTGTTGCCTAGATGAATAGACTTAGCTGGTTACAGACATAGGAATAGTCACACTAAATACAATTAAAGGCACTTGTTAGGAAAAAGGCTATAATAGACTTGTTGACACTTTTCCAAAAATGTATGTCTATAGCTGGCTACAAGCACAGAATGCAAACCAGAACAACATGTGAGTGAAGAACAGAGCTAATTCACTGATATTACAATCATGTACAATGTACAAGCCTCACATGTGCAGATCAGGTCCCAGAATTAAAAAAAAATACTTCATGAAACTGTTACTGATGATACTTTAGACAGTTGATCAGCAGTAAAGTGCTGTTTTTTAAGAATGCATTATAGTTCAGTTAAAAAACGGCCTATGAGCGTAATTTAACAGGTTTTCTTTTGTATTAACAGTAAAGCACTGTTTTTTTTCCAGCAATAACAGGTTAATACTGTTGAAATCCTGCTGTAAATTAACAGCAATTGTTTATTTAGTTGATCCTGATCATCATTCTTCATCATACCTCAGACACAATAGTGGCAGTGTATCTCTCAGTGCTAAACACCCATCCATCCAGACACAGCTCCGTGTCATTGTGTTGACTCTGAGCAGTCTCCGTCCAGTTTCCGTCCAGTTTGAACCTGGAACAGCTGTCAGGTCCGATCCAGCTGCTCAGCTCGCGGAATGGAACCTCCACATCTGTCCTGTTGCTGCGCGTAAAGTTGACCGAGCCTCTGCAGCGGTGCTCGGGTGTATCCGACATGAAGACCACGATAGTCCCAGAGTAGCCGCTGGTCACCGCGCTGGAACTGAGCAGAACCATTATGAGGATCTGAAAGAAGCCGTAGACGCCCAGAAAGGACGTGATTTCATCGAAGTCCTTCATGTCACCCATAATAACGCAGAGAGCGCGTTGGGTGTCTGATACGGAAGTCAAACCACTATAGATATTATTTAGCCACGTAGCTTGTTGAAGAAGCTCCAAAACATGCAAAACCGGTTATCATAAAATGTTTTTAAAGCTCAATTCTCAGTGCAATAAAGTGAGACCTGCACATGCATTGTTACCGTCTGCAGATCAGAGCCCTGTTTTACAGGATCATTCCAGGTTATGATGTCTTGAGAAGGTTACACAGATAAAGTGTTATCAAGTCAATCTAGCAGGACATTTCAAGGACACTCACACTGTTAAGAATTTCCCAGTAAAATAACAGCAAAGAGCTGGCAGCAGGGTTGCCTTTATGTTACTGTAAAATTAACATTATTATACTGTTGCTGAAATTTACAGCTTTGTACTGTTAATGAAAAACAGTTTGAACTGTTTTTTTTTAAATTAATTTCACAGTATTTTACAGTTAATTTACTGTTTAAAGATACATTATATAGCTGTTTTTCACCGTTCTTTTATCTTACTGATTTGTTTTGATGAATAGACTTAGCAGGTTACAGACATAGGAATAGTCACACTAAATACAATTAAAGGCACTTGTTAGGAAAAAGGCTATAATAGACTTGTTGACACTTTTCCCTAAATGTCTGTCTATAGCTGGCTACAAGCACAGAATACAAACCAGAACAACATGTGAGTGAAGAACAGAGCTAATTCACTGATTTTCCAATCATGTACAATGTACAAGCCTCACATGTGCAGATCAGGTCCCAGAATTAAAAAAATACTGCATGAAACTGTTACTGATGATACTTTAGACAGTTGATCAGCAGTAAAGTGCTGTTTTTTAAGAATGCTAGCGTAATTTAACAGGTTTTCTTTTGTATTAACAGTAAAGCACTGTTTTTTTTAGCAATAACAGGTTAATACTGTTGAAATCCTGCTGTAAATTAACAGCAGTTGTTTACAGTGCAGAATATGACTTCCCTGAGGTCAGTTATAGGTGTCAGAGAAGAAGCGCCTTCTTATTTAGATTTTAAACAAACCTGTCTGTCAGTGCAGTCAGGTACCAACTTGTTCAACCCTGCAGCAATGCAAAGTTTATTCTGGGACAAGTTTTACTACTTGTTTGCCAGTAGATTATTTGCTGAGTCGTGACTCTGCTGCTGTTATATAAGCTATTTAGTAAGCCTCTAATTATATGCAATGCAAAAGCCTGAGCACTTTGGCACTAACCACAAGGCAATGACAATAAACTGCCCGACACAGTGTGTGTTGTTAGTGTGTGTGAACCTGTAGGCCTCATCTCCTTAAGCAGGTCACTACAATGTAAATCATTACACTTTAGGCTTCACACTTGGTTTAATGTTAAGATTAGGGTTACTGTTGGCAGCTATGACCTAAAAAGAAAAATCTGGTCTCTCAAGGTTCCACGGTGGAGAGGAGGTTGTGTTGCTCTGGCTCTATCTATTTGGCGTGGAGAGGAGGTTGTGTTGCTCTGGCTCTATCTGTCCACCCGTAGACTGAACCACTGGCGTGTTCTTATTTATAAGGCTATTCTTGGTCTGCTTCCATCTTACCTATACGGACCTACATACTTAAAAAAAGTACGGGACGTTACTGTCTTCGCTCCCAGGACTTAATCCTACTAACATTCCCCAAAGTCCGTACTGAACTGGGAAAAAGGGCATTCAAGTATGCTGCTCCCTCTTCTGAAGACCTGAAACTTGGAGAGCTGGTCTCACTGAATGTCTTTAAAGTGCTTCTAAAAGATTTGGAAACAGGCACATCTGGCTGTAGATGTTTTGAATGTTGATGAATGTTTTTTGATACCTTATGATTCTGTAATTTGCTCTTTGTCTTCGTTTTCAATTGTTATGTTTGTTTTATGTCTGCAACCGTGTAACTGTGCTGCTGCCTATCTTGGCCGGACACTCTTGGAAAAGAGATTTTTAATCTCAATGAGTTTTTACCCCTGGTTAAATAAAGGTTAAATATGGCTCTAACATGACTCTATCTATTTGGCGACGCCTGGAAGCTGCTTGACATACTCCTGGATCCACCTTCTCACATATGTTCACATTATATGTATTAATTTTTGTCATATGGATTGTCTATGTTGTATTTGTATCATGTTGTTACTCTGTACACACGACATCTATTGCACGTCTGTCCATCCTGGAAGGGGGATCCCTCCTCTGTTGCTCTTCCTGAGGTTTCTTCCATTTTTGATTTTTTCCCTGTTAAAAGGCTTTTTTTGGGGGGGGGTTTCCTTATCCGATGAGAGGGTTGCACTGTAAAGGACAGAGGGTGTCGTATCCTGTACAGATTGTAAAGCCCCCTGAGGCAGATTTGTGATTTGTGATTTTGGGCTGTACAACTAAAATTGACTTGACTTGAGTTGAGGTGATTATAGAGAACAATATGGGTGAATCTCCAGGAAAGACAGAGAGCAGTGACTTGCAGAGAAACAGCGCTCACCAGTGATCTTCTTTCTGTCTACATTTTCAGGAAAATAAAATTATGATGACCATGAGATGAGGTTGAAAGCCTTAAGAAAAGCCCCTAAGTGGGTCTTGAGTCCAGTGATGACTGTATGAAACACTGAGGTTGGGGATACATCAGATGAAATGCACAGACAGTGACATGTAATGAAACTCTGTACAGAAACATGTATCTCCAGCAATGTTGCCACTCAACTCAAATATTTCATAATTTTTTCGAGATGAGCATGCAAGTTAAAACAGGCAGATCATAATAACGACATGCAGGCGTTGGGACATGACAAAACATAAAAACAGAACAGACAGCTATGATAAAGAACCCTCAACAGTGGTTATGTGTACATCCACCACAAGATGGTGCAACAAAGCATGAAATAGTCAGAGATGTGCTGGGAGGAAAGTGCTTGTTCACTTGAATGAGGTCAGGTGTGCCGTACATTAAAGGTTGTGATAAAAGCAATAGTGGAATGAGTATTCAGAAACTTCACTTATAGGTTCAAAATAATACCTCAATGTAAAAATACCCAAAGTAAAAGTCCTGCATTGAAAATACCTCATAAAAGTGCAAAATGTACTTAAATTTTCATGTAGTGGCGCCAACCCATATTAAAGGGCAGATGAGACGGTTTGGCACCAGAAAACCTTAAAAAGGGATGTTGAATAAGCAGCAGTAGTGCAAAAAATAAAGTTGCATTTATTGACAAAAAGTTTACTGAAAGAAAGGACAAAAATAATACCCCGGAATTTCAATATTTCAGCAATGAATGGGCCCTCGCACCTTCCAATACAATATTTCCCTTTGAAATGTGTTGAAGTAAACGTGTAAAGTAGCATAAAATGGGAATACTCAAGTAAAGTACAAGTACCACAAAAGTGTACTTCAGAGCAGTACAGGACTAAATAGTTACATTCCACCACTGAGTAAAACTGTGTTTTATTTACAAAACAGATAAAACAATGCAACATTAAAAGACTGACCTTTGATCATGATAATCCATCCATCCATTATCTGTTATCCTATTCCGGGTCGCGGGGGGATTGGAGCCGATCCCAGCTGACATTGGGCGAAGGCAGGGTACACTCTGGACAGGTCAGCAGACTATCACAGGGCTGACACATAGAGACAGACAACCATTCACGCTCACATTCACACCTACGGGCAATTTAGAGTCAACAATTAACCTGCATCTCTTTGGACTGTGGGAGGAAGCCGAGGAAAGCCGGAGAAAACCCACGCTAACACAGGCGACAGTGCTTACCACTGCACCAGCATTGATCATGTAAAAAAATAAGAATAATTTCTCAAACTTTGGAGTCAAAAGTATGTGTGTCACACCTGGAAACATCTTCTCCAGCTGCTCCTGAATGCAGCTTTAACATCACGTCACTGATGGTCCACCGTGACCCCTTCTCCTCCCTGAACGCCACACCTTGCCATTCTTCGGGCCAGTGCCGTTACCATAGCAACGCCTCTCCGGCCAGCGCACGGCGATGCCCTCTGACCCTCCAGAGAGGAGACCTTTGGCCTGAGGGGTCATCAAACGGGGTCAGGGGGGTCAGCTCTTGCTAGAGGACAGTAATAGCACTTCAATGATTGGCTATCATTTGCCCTTTGCATACCCTCATCTATGTAATTGGCATATTGACAAACTGGCCCTTTGCACATTGTTAGCAGCACCTTAACCAGTTTACACAGGATGAAGTGTAGCGTGGACGGTGGTGATGTTTATGTGGGTAAAAGGTGTGTGTGCCTCTCCGTCTAGCTTCCACCTCTAATGCTTTCTGAGTCATAGAGGAAGTACATTTTGAGATTCTGTCGACAACTTTGCGAAGCTGTTGGATTTTCGCTGCACAGAATGCAGCTGCTGTAGGGTGGATGAAACCGCTCCATCCATATGGCATGATCACACCCAGCCCCTCTCTTCTCCTCCTCTCCCTCCTGATGATGTATGCCTCCCAGGCCCATCACATGTCAATATCTCTACATTAATTTGAGAGACTGCGTGGCAGCGGAGACACTGGGGGTGGGGGAGGGGCTCTGTGAGCAGGTATAGAGGGGAGACATGGAGGGGGAGTAGTGGCACACAGGAGACAAGGACACAAGAAGGAGAGAGCCGGGCGGAGGAGGAGAAACGAGAGGAAAATGAGGAAATGGAGGCGGGATGAAGGATGGGAGGAGAGCCGAGTGTGGGTGAGAAAGAGAGGCCCGGACAAAGAGGCTGTGTTTTGCCCATTAACCATTCTTATACGTGGCTTCCCTCAAATATCAAAAAGCCCTCTCCATTTGTCCAAAATGAGCCCTGAAGTCAGCAGGATCTGTAATGATAATGGTTGTTTGAGAGCTGAGCCCCAATGCGAGGAGAATCCATCAAATCTCCAAAGCCTCTGCAAAGAGAAAGCGGAGCCAAGCGAGTGATTCATGAGAGGAAAAAGGGCCGTGTTTTTATTCCAATAGAGGCACCTGCACCAAATCCTGAACCCCGCCTGTTGTAGTGAAAGACTTCCGGTATATATGGCAGCTGACAATAAAAATGATGGCTTGCTCAATAACCATCCTCTCCTCTATTACTCTGACATCCGTCCTTTGGGCTCTGTGGTATTTTCAAGCACCAAAGTGACCCTTCACCTCTCACCCCTCAACTCTGACCCCACCCTGCACGGTCCAGATTACACCGGGGAGCGACAAACCTTGTAACACCGTGACCTCTTTCCTGGTGACACACATACAAAGATTTTTATTTTAAAAATTGCAGTTATTGACTATGATTGACTTCTTCAAACCTGTACATTTGTCTTTAAGGCGAGATAATAAGGATGCAGATTTACCTCATTGTTTTAGATATTATTTTGTTAACTCATTTCCATAATTACCCAATCAGACAGGCTGAGAATCTTCATCTTGCTTTGTATAAAAGTTTTCTATCCATTTTTCAACCCAAAATGTCCATTTAATGGATTCCTCTGTGTCATTTTCTATGTATAAAAAGAGACTTAGAAATGCTCTGTTGACAAAAACATTTAATTTGGAAAAAAATGATGAAATTGTAAATATGGAAATTACTCCTGCTTCTTTGTAAGTTTTATTTATTTTGTTGTTTGAACTTTACTCCTAAACGTTACACTCAATTTTTTTTATATGTAAAATGTTTTGAACACTAATATTTAAAATGTACTGGTGATTTTTGTCATTGTAATATTATTACCTATTGTATGTCCTCTGGGTGTGGTTTTTATAAAAGCCATTACAGGTTTCTGCCACACTTATTTTACATTCCTTAATGTGAATTGTATTTTACTGTCTTTTTATATGTCTGAAACAAATAAACATAAACATAAACTAGGGCTGTCAAAGTTAACGCGATTATAACTTGTTAACGCAAAATTGTTTTAACGCCACTAATTTCTTTGACGCATTAACGCAATTGATCTTTCTGAGGTTGTTTTAAAGCTAGATGCTAGAAGATACAGGTATCATATGAAACTAAAAAACCTAAGGAATCCACTGGTACCAACCACGTCATACTAGCTTGTAGTGAAGGAGGTTAAATAACGCTAAATTTTGGTGAGGAAAAACTGTCATGGCCATTTTCAAAGGGCTCCCTTGACCTCTGACCTCAAGATGTGTGAATGAAAATGGGTTCTATGGGTACCCACAAGTCTCCCCTTTACAGATATGCCCACTTTATGATAATCACATGCAGTTTGGGGCAAGTCATAGTCAAGTCAGCACACTGACGCACTGACAGCTGTTGTTGCCTGTTGGTCTTGAGTTTGCCACGTTATGATTTGAGCATATTTTTTATGCTAAACGCAGTACCTGTGAGGGTTTCTGGACAATATTTGTCATTGTTTTGTGTTGTTAATTGATTTCCAATAATAAATATATACATACATTTGCATAAAACAAGCACATTTGCTCACTCCCATGTTGATAAGAGTATTAAATACCTTGACAGATCTTACAGACAGATCGGTACATTTTGAACAGATAAAAAATGTGTGATTAATTTGCGATTAATCGTGATTCAATATTTTAACCGATTGACAGCCCTAACATAAACATAAAGACACCTTCACAGAAACACATGCACACAGTGTCATCATTCTGTGGCTCACTTTGTTTTTTTTTTTAAGGACTCCACTACTACTACTACTACTACTACTACTTTTCTCTCAGTATTCATTTTTCAGACTCTAATAACCACTGTTCTTGGCTGTGAGGAGGCCCGAGGTGCTGGGTGGTTAATAGCTATGTTTCACCATATGATTATTTTCACAAGATCTTCTATCATCTCGCTGTTTAATGCCCTGAACAGAGAGGATCTTGGATGCAACACATTTGTCTTTTTGCAGCCCAAAATTCACAAAAAAAGTAAGTGGAGATCGGCAGCTTTGTTTCTTTTCTGCTCCTGTTTGCATTCAAATTTGTCACCTGTTTCTAATAGACTTATTGCAGAACATTTAAAAAGGCTTCAGGGGGAGTATCGAGTGGGACTTGCTTCAGTGAATATTTCTGCCTAGAGGAATCCTTTGAAGTAATGGTCTGCTAAGTAACTTCACTGCAATGAGCTCAATAGTTCCTCCACACTACTTACAGAAATGATTTTTCTTTTGCATGCAGCCGTAGTGGAAAAATCGTCCGTGCCGTGCTTTTTTGAAAGTGAGAAATATGTGCAACATTCAGAAAATGCACAGGCGTGTGTGTGTGTGAGTTTGTGTGTGTGTGTGTGTGTGTGTGTGTGTGTGTGTGTGTGTGTGTGTGAGTGTGTGTGTGTGTGTGTGTGTGTGTGTGTGTGCAGCAGGACGGATTTCCAGATTTTTCAGCTCTCCTGCAATCTAATGGGTTATTTGTCATCTGCAGAGTAAAGGATTTTTAAAAGTCAAGTCAGGACCGACTCCCTCCCTATCCTTTCTCTCACCCTCTCGCCCTCCCTCTCTTTCCCACTACCCCCCTGACACTCGCAATGGGAGATCGATAGGTTATTGATCAACTCTCTCTATCGCCAACCCACCAGACTAATCACCTTAACACCAGCCCAACTCTCTCTCTCTCTACCTTCCTCTCTCCTCTTCTTCTTCTTCTTCTTCTTCTTCCCTGTTGCTCTCTGTTACCATGCCTCGCTCTGTTGCTCTGTGTCACACTCAGAGTAAAAGCCACATTTTTCCTCATTTGGAGCTCGAAGCCAGCTTCATGAGTGTGTTTCCCCCTCTGAAGTAAACACACAACGTTTAAATCCTCCCAATATTAAATGCCCTTCCTTCTATCTCCTTTTCCAGTTGCCAATAATCGGCAAACAGAATCTATGTGGTAGATAAAACAAGAACATTTACCATTGTGGCTCTTCATCATCTCTCATTTCTCACACTCCTCCTCTCCTCCGCTCACTGCCTCCATCTCTCTCCGTCTGTCTTTGTTCGAGGGCAAAATCGATGGGGTGTATGAAACCGGCATATTTCTCAGCCTCCTGCTGTAGGAGACCTGAAGGAAACAGACACGGAGAAGGTGGTTTAAAGTAAATCAGTACATTTACTTGTATTCTTAATGCCTTTTTTGGGAGTTATACTGTATCAATCTTTTAAACATTGAAGCTTGCGGAACAAAAATCTGTTAGAGTTAGAAAAGCTGAGCGGATAGAAGTGTGTTTTCATAGTGGTTTGTCTTGATTTGCCATTTCCACATCACAATCAACTGTGACCTTCCCAATCATAAACCAGACTCACTATGGGCAACTTTTTATTTATTTATTAATATACCCCCAAATCACTCATTTGTCTCATAGGGCATAACGATCTGTATTTGGATGAGAAAAAACCCCTCAAATAACCTTTTTTCGTCTGTTGAATTAATCATAAAAAATAGACCTGAAGAAGCATTTGTTTCCCAGTTGAACAATTCAACAACTGTTCAAGAACAACAAACTCCAGAGAGGTCAGGATTGTTTTTTTGTTTTTTTTCGAGCTGTTTTCGATCTGGGGCCAAGAAGCGAATGATGTCCAATGCGTCCCTTTTGGGTACAGGCAGCATAAGGTCTTCCTAATAATCTGTTGCTTTGCCTCTGTATGCTGGAGATAAGAGTTCCCCCTCATATAAGCCTCTAACTGCACTGAGGGATGTGATGAAAAGCAGATAATCCCTGGAGGAGAAGCCAGGTGACCTTTGACATTTGGATATAAAATGGTTGAAGATGATGTTGCTCTCAATATTAAGTGGTTGAAATGACAAGTGTGGGAAACTACCTTGGAATCTGTGATCCGATCCACTCATATCAGAATTTCCAAGAGTTAATTAGGGAAAATAAAAGGATATTTCAAATGTTTAAATTTTGAAAACATACATATATTCTCCCAGTCTTTACTTACAGTCAACTGCAGAAACAATATGGCTGTGCAATACTAAGACAAACACACACACACACACACACACACACACACACACACACACACACACACACACACACACACACACACAGGAGAATTGATTGACTATTCTGTCTCAATACATCTCTGCTTCTGTTACTTAGCAACCGGAGCCTGAGAGGATATGGATGCTGGAGAAGTTGTACTCCGGTGCATTTTCAGTTGATAAAGACATATGATTAATGAAAATGTCACCGTCACCATGCGGCGAAATGCTGAGAAACAAAATGACTCAGAAATAAAAGAGGAAACATGGTCTTTTGGATCTCTTTGTTATCTTAAACGGTGTCTAAATTCTTGATTTACAGATATAATCAATGACGAGAATATCCTAATTTGGTGGTTCAGTATTGTGCCAATTGAGCGAGTGGATTAAGTTGTTGAGTTGTTTTAATCAATATGATTTTTTCAGTTGTTAACCGCACCATAACATGTAAAAACAAATTGCTTTTGTGTTGTTAAAAACAGACAAAATAAAATAATGATCTTTACTATTTCTTTCATTAACATCTTATGTGTATTTTTATTCTCTCATAATCACAGATGTAAAGATGCTGTTTTCATATTCTCTATGATATTGTTTAATTTCATTTTTGCTCTGATTTATTAGATTAGATTTATTGTATTCTTTCATCTTGAGAAAGCTGATAATTGACTGCATTTTCTCACTTTATAAACACACACTGCAGTTTCTCTAAATATACTGTCTGCAGCAGAAGCAGGGTGGAGAAAACACCAGACTACGGCAACGTAAATGTCCACTACAACACTCAGATGCTGCTTTATAAATCTATAATATCTTATGTGTCTCGAGATTGAATTTTTTTTTTTTTTATGATGCACTCGTTGCAGTAAAAGAGGTTGAATTATCTCTTATTACAACACAAACTGCGTCATGTGCTGTAATGAGTCTGTGTGATCCTACAAAAAGCTGAATTTTACTTTAATGCTTCACATTACATTGGCATGTACATGAAAATAAAATATTTAGGATGCTTTGATTAAAAAAGAATAACAAAAAGAAATGAGACAGACATCACTAAAGACCAAGGATTATTGAGGTGACAAAATATATAAAAATACAAAAAGCACTTTGTTTTTACTAATTATTTTTCTGATTTGCTATAGCCCAAAGGTGCAGAAAATGTCTGTGGTAGCTCCAGGATTTTTCTTATACTGTAAATTATTTAGTTAATGTTTCAAATTGAAACTAAGCATGTGAACTTTCTTCTTTCTAGCCAACATGTACAGGTTTTATATTTTGCATTTCAATATCCTTTTTTTTTAGCTGCGGCTTAGTCATCTCACAGAAATAGAAATAAAAAAAACTCTATATTTTGTTTTTCTTTTTGTAAAACATGCAATCAATTCCATGTGTTATGTTGGCTAGACAGCAGATAAGCAGATGAGACTTTTTTTTGTATTTGCACATAAATAAGCTGCAGTGTCCTCTAATGATGCATGCAGGGCACTTCAGCACATTTTGACGACCAAGAGGAAACATCCTCAATAGATGTTGGTAATTATTCTTTTTTTGTTGTTGCCACAACTCATCAGTCTCTTTCTAAAGATGGTGAATTTTGCTGACAGGGTGACTATGAATTATGTAAAAGAAATTATGAACAGTGGATATAGGGAAGATGCAAACAAAAAAACTGCCCTGTCATTCTGCAGAGATTTAATTTAAATCTAAGTAAATAAATAAATTATAGATGCAGCTGTTATATTGTTTTATGAAACAATCTATATTTTATATTGATACACGTGGGTATTATCGTCGTGAGAAAAACATAATAGCTTATAACAAGTGTAGAGAAATGTGTTTAATAATACAATCATGTTTAGGAGTGAGGACGAATAAAACACATTTTCGATAAAATAATAATAATAATAATAATGTTTTGTTTTCATTCTCATCATTTAAACAGCCTGTGAAGCACGTCGGTGTGAGGAGCTGAATTAGAGGCCTCATTATTAACCTTATTGAGAGGAGGAGGAAGCAGAACGCTTTTAATGGCCTTTTGCTCAATAAGATAATAAAACAACACAGCTGACATTTATTTATTTTTTCTACATATTCCTGGTGCCAGTCATTCATTCATGTGCTACAGGTCAACCATTGAAAACCATCTCACACACACAAATGCCTCTGTGTTTAGGAAACAACGCCGAGCGAGATTGAAGTGATCGATGATCAATAAATCGAAAGCGGCGATCAATTTCTGAACTTTAGAGGAAACAGCTTAAGCATGGAGCTTTATGATAGCCAGGAATAACTGGGAGTATGGATGCACTTTCCTGGTTTAATTTACAGGCGACGCTTGGTTAGAAATATTTTTGACCTCGTGCTTTTAAAAATATACATTTGTGATTAAAAATTTGTGAAATAAAAAATAGAAAAAGTGCTTCAATAATCTTCAGCTCAGTCTTTATCTTTTAGGTTTATTATTGGACGTATAGGACAGGAGGCCTGCAGCTCACACACACACACACACACAGATAAATACATCTGCTCACAAAAGTGTGTGTGTGAGTCAAAAAGCCTATAATAAAAAGCCTATAATAAAAAGCCTTGAATCTGAACCTATTGAAAAATATATTTCCTATTTAGGTTTATTTTGGGTTTTTTTTTTTTTTAAATCGAAAAAAAAAATCCTTTAGAGCCTTTTGGAGCTCAACATCCAATAGCAAATACTATTTAATTAACTTGTTTTAAATTAATTCAAAGTATTGACTAAGTTGTAAAACACCCTTTTCTAAAAAGCTTTATTTACTTTGGCTGACCATTGTCACGGTTGAATTAAAGGCAGGCTGCCCTTCTTTTTATTAATGTTTAATGAACAAACTTAATGACACGAACAGAAATAACTATAATTATACTTCTTTTCGATGTAATTTCTTAATGTGTCCTGTGCAGCAAACTTAATCACTGAGAACAATTTGAAAAAATCCATAAAAAATTATAAAGACAAAGAGACTATTGACACAACACATTGACACAACTGCTTCTCAAATTCCCTTATTAAACTGTTTTAGCTACACACACACACACACACACACACACACACACACACACACACACACACACACACACACACACACACACACACACACACAGT
>CAKAKR010018133.1:30426-42095 GCA_916700685.1 Adelosebastes latens
CGGCAGCAAAACACAATTTAGACACCTAAAAGAAAAGCCCACCGAAAAAAGTCAATATAAGTTTAAGTGTACGCTATATTTAGAATATTTTTAGGAGGAAGGATAGATGGATTCAACGGTTTCACAGCAAGGTAAAGCGGTGAAAATATTTTAAATATAGCGTACACTTTGACTGATGTTGATTTGTTTTAGGTAGGCCTTTCTTGTAGGTGGCTAAAATACGTTTTGCTGCCGGCCCCGTCCACAGCAGTACATCGCTTTGCTTCAATGCGGTAACTCCTGTCTGTTTGTCCAAACTGGGGACGTACCGACCGTCATCTACTGTAAGTAATACGCTGACTATGGACAAGAACCTCACATAACCCCACTTCAAAACACCCAAACTATCCCTTTAAGTTGGTGCCGACTTAGAGACTAAATATACCACTGGACTCATCCACACTTACCCTCTCAAATCTGGTATAAATAAACATGATTGTCACTGCAAATATCAGAGGGAGAACCATCCCCATCCCCATCAGACCGCACCAGTGTTCAGCATTAATTGTCTTGTGTGATGGCACTGTGTGGTAACTACCAGCTGCTCATGTCAATGCTAAAATGACAGAATGATATGTTGTAAAAATCTACCCAAATGTTCATGAAACTGACAGACATGACACACGGCTCCGTCTATTGTCTGATTACACTCAAACTCAGAGACAAAACACACATTGTTCATTGTGTTCGGTCTGTTTTAACTGTTCCAGATAAAGCTCCATTATCAGCAGGCACTGACACAGCACATCCACATACACACTGATCTTTCACCCACGTTTACCTGCATGTTCCCCAAATACACCACGGCTCACTGAAGAGATGGATCCCAGCTGGGCGGAGGTCAGTCTCCTGGTGAAACAGGCACTGAAGGTAAGAGGACATATGCAGATGAGTGAGGAGGTTTTTTTGTAACATATTTCACAATCTGACTAAGAGGATGTTGCCAAACTCTCTTTTACTTACAGAGTGATAATCGTCTGCAAGATGAAGACGGCGGTTCTGCTGTTTGTTGTGGGGTTGTGCGTGTTGAACGTCACATCTTCCCTGAAAATCTGCGCTTTCAACGTGCAGAGCTTCGGTGAATCAAAGGCAAACAACAAGAGGGTTATGGGGATTCTCCTGAAGGTACTGTATGTGTGCAACAACTAGAGCAACATAAAAACAGAACTAGACACCTGATGGATCTTTCTTTTCTTTTGCTCCTCAGATCCTTTCTCGGTGCGACTTGTGTCTGATTCAGGAGGTCCGAGACTCTAAAGGAGCAGCAATACAAGCTTTGGTTAAGGATCTTAACGGGTGCGAGCTTCCTTTGATTCAAAACCTGCAAACTTAGTGGTATAGGGCTGGAGGGCAGCGGATGTTCAGCGGTAGATCGTAGAGATAGTCAACAGTAGCTGTCACATAGAAGTGGTGTACATCATCTGAAAGCTGAGAACCTGAAGATTAATTTGAGAGGCTGTTCAGCTCTGTGTGTCAAGTTGTTCTAGTTATAAATCAGAAAGAAAAAAATAATTGATTAATTAAAATAAGTTGTGAGAGTGTATAAGGGTTTAGAACATTATGATAGAAGTATATGATGGTCATTCTCATGCTCTATTATGTCTCATCAATTGGTGCAGAAATTTTTGTGGTTGATATCATTTGTTACACAGATCTGGTGCTAAATTTAACCATTTTTTACCACTCGAGAATTGATAAAAAATGATCAATAATCCCGCCAAAATACCACATTAAGACACCAAGACCTTGAGGAACACCGTAGAAAAAGCCATGCTGCTTAAAAAACTTTTTGACATTTGGAGATTTCTGCAAGAATTGTATTTTTCGGCGATTGGATGGCGAGCACTTCTGTTGTGTAAACGGCTCAGAAACCACCTTATTGTCAATCTACCTAGGAAAGCCATCCATCCTCTGAATGCTCTAGGTCTCTAGTTTGTGGCTGTAATTTTCTTACACATATCTTGAGGTCAGAGGTCAAGGGACCCCTTTGAAAATGGACAGTTTCATATGATACCAGTATCTTCACTCTAGTTTTAAAACTTAGCCTGCAACAACCTCTGAAATACAGAACAGCGGCTGGACCCGCCGGCAGGCCGTCAAAGGGGTTACACCTCCTTGTCACACCTTCAACTTTAAACTCATTTATGTTGTTATCAGCAGGTTTGACAAATCCAACTCGTACTCCTATGTGGAAAGTGAAAGGCTGGGGAGGAAGACCTACAAGGAGCAATATGTCTACATTTACAGGTAACCCATAATGAAACACGACACGTTGCTGTTAACGGTCAGTTTAACGTGAGCGACATCCTTAATGCCGTCTTGTTTCCTCTTCTTCCAGGAACAATGTGCTGACGGTCAAAGAGCATTATCAGTATCCTAAGCTAGAAGCAGAAGGGACCAATGAAACGGATGTTTTCTCCAGAGAGCCTTTCATCGTTCGCTTTCACTCCCCAACGACATGTACGAGGAAACAAAAGGCATCTTTGCAATTATATACAGGATAAAAAATTAGCCTCATTTATACACTAAAGTTTCACGAATATAGACTTTCTTCTCCTGGTTTTGAAAAACCTGGATGTTAGGTGGATCACAACACCTTATCCAGATGAAAAAAGCAGAAAAAAACAAAACAGAATGATAAATGCCAGAAACCAAGCTGAGCTCATGAGGTAACAATAACATCTGAAATAACAGATTTAATGGATGTAGAGGAATAATAGAAACGCCTACGCAGACAATCAGAAACCTGGATAATATCATAATTATTATGTATACAGGGATAAAGGACTGGGCGATAATTCAATATGATAATTGAGAGATGAAATCATTAGGGCTGTCAATCGATTCAAATATTTAATCACGATTAATCGCAAATTAATGACACATTTTTTATCTGTTCAAAATGTACCTTAAAGGGAGATTTTTCAAGTATTTAATACTCAACATGGGAGTTGACAAATATGCTGCTTTATGCAAATGTATGTATATATTTATTATTGGAAATCAATTAACAACACAAAACAATGACAAATATTGTCCAGAAACCCTCACAGGTACTGCATTTAGCATAAGAAATATGCTCAAATCATAACATGGCAAACTGCAGCCCAACAGGCAACAACAGCTGTCAGTGTGTCAGTGTGCTGACTTGACTATGACTTGCCCCAAACTGCATGTGATTATCATAAAGTGGGCATGTCTGTAAAGGGGAGAAAAATGACCATGACAGTTTTTCCGCGCGAAAATTTAGCACAAGTTTGGAGCGTTATTTAGTGTTTTTTGCGACAAGCTAGTATGACATGGTTGGAACCGATGGATTCGTAGGTTTTTCTAGTTTCATATGATAAAAGTCGCTAGTTGCGTTAATGCATTATAGAAATTAGTGGAGTTAAAACAAATTTGTGTTATTATCCCGCATATATATCGAGATATCGTGAAACACAATTATGTCATCTAAACTGATAATAACAAGCACATGTTAACTCAAATTTCTCAGAAAATCTGATCATTTGCTTCTTCATTAAATGAGAAAATACTTTTCATTTGTCAAGTATTTAATTCACACAGGAGTATACAAAAGTAGGCTTTACCATGTGGTTATTTCATATAGATTGTTTATTTATGGAATTACAAGAAAACATGCTATATCGTGATATATATCGTTATCGAGATATGAAATGACCTAAAACACAGAAGATTTTGTTCGTATCGCCCAGCTCTACAGGGATATTAATAATCAGGTTCTCTATGTTTCATGTGAACACCGGATCCCGAATATGATCAAAACCAGGAAAGTCTGCATGTAAACACGTTCATTAAAGACGTATCATAAATGTTTGTTTGTTTTTTGCAGCGGTGAAGGACTTTGTCCTGATTGGGCAGCACACCTGTCCAAGAAACGCCATGAAGGAGATTAATGAACTGTATACGGTCTTCAAAGGGATTTACAAGAAGTGGAACACTGATGTAGGTTATTTTTATTTTTTATCTTGGTCATTTTTTAATCTATATCTTGGTCAGACTTTTTAGCCTCATATTGGTTTCTTTCTTCCACATATGAGGAAATATTAGAGTAATTTCGATTTGTTGAACTTCCCCTTTTTGCTTCCTTTCGTTCACCCAGAACGTGATGATCTTGGGCGACCTGAACGCCGGCTGCAGCTACGTCACCATCAAGGGCTGGAGAGCCGTGCGACTGAGGAGTGACCCCAAATTTCGCTGGTTAATCGGCGACGAGCAAGACACTACTGTCCGTGAGAAGACGCACTGCGCCTACGACAGGTCAGTGACCTCTGAACACTGCACTACATGAAGTCACTGAAGTAGTACTCAACGATTACTTTGCATGTATACTCTCTATAATGATATTATGGTGAGACACTACAGGCAAAAACATCGTTTTTCATGCACTGGTCAATTTTGAGAATTTGGGCTGTTTTGCTTCCATACTAGGGTTGTGTATTGACAAGAATCTGGCGATACGTATCATGATACAGGGGAAACGATTCAATATATTGCGATATATTGTGATACTGTAAGCAAGGTGATTTATTGTGATTTTTTAAAATTTAATTTTAGGAAAACTGTCATAGTACAAAGAACACACCAGAAATACACAATTTTAGAATAGGTAAAAACAACAAATGTATACTGCATGCAAAAAACTTGCAAAAAGTTTTTTTTGCCCCAAACTGCATGTGATTATCATAAAGTGGGCATGTCTGTAAAGGGGAGACTCGTGGGTACCCTTAGAACCCATTTTCATTCACATATCTTGAGGACAGAGGTCAAGGGACCCCTTTGAAAATGGCCATGACAGTTTTTCCTCACCAAAATTTAGCGCAAATTTGCTTTAGGCAACAGCTTGGGTCGATGTTTACTTCTCGTCAGCTGATGTCGTTCACATACACTGCAACCGGAGATAAACTGGGACACATTTAGAATGTTTACGTTTAAAACTGTGAAATGGCCTAAATATTGTAGATTTGTGACATCACAAATGGACAGAAATCCTGACAGCTTGTTTCAAAAGCACAATTTCTGAATACGGGCTATGGGTATTTCTCTGTGGATTGAGCGTTTTGATACTTTCACAGTATTTATACAGCACTTAAACCTACTTTATGATATAAAAGACATGAAAATCTCACTTTTTACAATATGGGACCTTTAATAATTGAATGCCTCATTTGCATATTTAAACACAACATTTCAGAAAACTTGTAATACAAAACATAATTGCCTTAATGTAAGAAAAGAACTGTGAAGTTTCATGGTGGTATCTATATGTTACTCTATTCACCTGCCGTGTCTCCCGTTAAGATTGTTTTAGGGCTTTCTACTGCCTTACGTTATGGTGTTTACATTCTCAAACAGGATCATCGTCCATGGACGTGAGATTATTTCCGGTATAGTGCCAGGTTCAGCTCAGCCGTTCAACTTTAAGGAGAATTTCCATCTCACAGAGGAGGAGGTAAACATTTCATACTGTATATAAATATACCCGTCTTTAGTTCAGTTAATAATGAGCATTAATCCTGTTCTTTTGATGGCACTTTCAGGCTCTCGAGGTGAGCGATCACTTCCCTGTAGAAGTTGACCTGAAGCCCAACCACCGCTACCGCCTCCGCAATGAGCTGTAGGACGACCATCAGCAAAACCAGGATGTGTTGATTTTAACTGTTTTACTTGATTTTAGTTGTCAAAAAATAAATCAAAGTTCCCAACAAAACATTCATTGACAACAGCTGTTTTTTTTTTAATGACTCCAACTCATCATTAAAGTGTCACTGCACTCATCTCAGTTACATAAACATGAGTTGTTTCAGCGTGAAGGAACTGCGACGTTCAGCTGCTGGAGTTTATGTTGTGCATCTGAAACCAAAACCACATCAAAGCTGACATCATTTCATCAGCTCACGAAGGTAAGTTCCTGCAGCAACACAAAACATTACTTTGGTGATTTGCACTATTTAAAGAGCCATATTTCTTGCACATTTTGATTATCTTCAGTTTTACGGTATGGGTTACATAATGTAGACATTTGTAGTTATATGTTTAACCAAATCTATTAGTTTTAAAGTGTAATTTATGCACCGTGTGTTTGACAGGAAGCCACCTTCAGCGACAACAGATGAGAGAGTTACTTCGCGCTCTCTTCCTTTCTGAGAGGAGATTATCTGTGGCAATGCAGTAATGTTTGTCTCGGTGTAACTATACAAACTGTTGTTTTCCCTGTTTGAAAAAGATGGAGCAAAGTTTGGCTGATCTACTTAGTAATGCTTTTTCAGGTAAGAAATATATCTTATATGTATAAGTACTGTGGCATTTACTTTATTTTTAAAACTATTTATGAAAGTATTTAATGTTCAAATGATGATGTTGTTACAGAGGCAGCTGTTCCATCTTTCCCTGAAGGAGATTTGGACTTTGAGAATTTTAATTTTGAGGAAGACAAAACAGAAATCTCTCAAGAAGAGTTACTCACAAAGGAAGACGAGGCTCTGCAACAGGAAGCAAGTGCAGTTGTGTCTAACATGGAAACTACAGATATATACATGGCTGAAAATGTTGCTGAAGAGCAGTGTGAGAGCGATGAGGAGGGTTTTGAAGGGGTCAAGAGCAGGGACAAAACACCGGAGGAGGATTACACAAGCTCGGATGGAGAGTCTGAAGAGGAAGGCTCTGTCTCTGGAGAAGAGGATGAGGAAGATGATGTGGGAACAGGAGAGAAACCAGGGGATTTGCTGAGGTCGGTTCGCTGCGGCGACGAGTTTCATGATGCTAATAAAGAGGACAGGATCTTTGCCGAGGGACAACCTCTGGCCCCGGAGGGCGCTGGAGGCCCTCAAGTTAGAAATGAGGAGCGAGGTGAGAGTGAGAGCGAGAGCGACGAGGAGGTGTCCTATTTTGAGAGAGTCCCTGAACGTGGTGGTGAGATGGTGATAAGAGGTGAGGGGATTGAAGAGGACGAGCAGCAGAGGGAAGAAGAAAGGGAGTGTGAGGGCATGAAAATCGAAAAAGAAGAAGAAGATGTTCTCGCCGTGCGCTTCGAGCAGGAGCTTGAGAGTCCTCGCGGAGACGGCCCAGCGAAAGCCAATCCGGAGTTTCCAGAAATATCAGTGCAAAGTCTGCAGGATCTCATTGACGAAGTTGACAGCGAGGAACGTGGAGAGAAAGTGAAGGATTTCTCAGGAGAGGAGCACCAAGACGCAGGTGAGAGCTTTGCAGATTATCCCTCAGACTTTTCTTCATGTGAATATGTAGAAGACGGAGGAAGAAATCAAGAGAGTGAGCGCCAGTTGAACGCCTCGGCTTGTGCATCCGACGGTGGTTACAGCCTGGAAAGTGCTGTGACGGATGGAACGTGGATGGGAAGAGCTGAGGACGCAGACGGGGAGGCAGACGGGTATCTGTACAGCCAAGATTTAGAGGTGGATGCTGATGAGAATGCAGCTGTAACGACGGTCGATGATGGAAGTGAGACAGGTGAGAGTGACTCCTACACCTCCAGTGATGATGAAGAAGAAAAGAGGAGCGATGAGGAACTATTTGATAGTTTGTGTCAACATCTTGAAAGCAACAAGCCACAGGAGGAGACTCACAGTGGGAGCAGTGCAGCGTTTCCTGACTACTACGACAGAGCAAATCCAGCAGATTTCAACATAAACTGGAATCTAGACGTGTTGACAACCGACACCTTCCTGTCTGAAGACCTGTTAACCACAGACGAAGCGAAAACGCCGCTTTCAGATGTGACTCAGCGTCCTGCAGAAGATGACAACAGCTACTCAGCGGTGCAGAGAGGGGACGCAAAAACAACAAGCCCCTCCAACCAGGGATCCCTGGATGACAGCTTCTTCTTCAACGCTGAACCCGAAGCCTCCGGGATCACCGAGCTAGGGCAGCTGGGAGACGACGAGTACGAAGAGGAGAGGAACTGGGAACAAGAGCAGCAGAGGATCAAGGCTTTCTACGAGTTTTATGACGACAGCGACGGGGAGAATGAAAGAGAAGGTGGGTGAAGATGATGAAGGGTATGATTTTTATACGGAATAACATATTCATTAGTTTTTCATTTGTGCATTTTTATAGGGAGGCAGATAAAAGTTCAGTTTTGTGCGGAGCCATTGTCTCAAGTCATTCACTATGAAACTGACAGGTGAGCATATATTCAACTTTTTTTACAACCTGAGATTCGACGAATCCAAAAAAAAAACCCAACTGTGTGTCTGCCTCCTCGTTTCTCAGCAGTGACAGAGATTCAATCAGCAGCTCCACAGAAGGGGAGGAGGACCCAGACTCTGCAGAAACATATGAGGTTTGATGTGGACAAATATGAAAACTACGATGGAGTACTAGGGCCACATTGAGGAAAAATAAATAAATCTGAGATTTCGAGAATAAAGTCATAATATTATGATAATAAAGTCAGAAGTTTACGAGAAAAAAAGTCGTAGTATTATGAGAATAAAGTCATAATATTATAAAGTAGTAATTTTACATGTTATTTTAGAGGGGAAATGGAAAAAATGAGGAACGTTGAGCATCTTGTGAAGTTACACTTTAGTTTGGGTTTCACAAATAACCAAATACTTCATCTTTTGGCACATCAGCACCACATTATCATCAGTATCAGGACCTTGAAAAGATTGTGCAAAGAACCACACGGACCTGATGGGGAAAATTGCCTCTTTTGTGGAGGAGGAAATTACTTTTTCTCTCGTAAAGTTATGACTTTATTCTCGTAATATTTAGACTTTTTTTTATTGCAATAGTATGACTTTTTTCTCATTAAATTCCAGCTTGTCCAGGAATTGCAGGAGCCCGACGACGCCACACAAACGACCCTGGCTTGTGACCCCCCGAACACTCAGCTACCAGAGAACGTACCAGATCTCAGCAACACACACATTTGTACCAGGAAACACAAAGTGTGTACTCACTGCCCTTTACTGAACATTCACTTTGTTCCTGAATAGTTTGGTAACATTTGACCTCTCTGTTCTGTCCTTTGTCCCCGCAGTGTTTCGACATGCTGAAGCTGACGCTGAAGATGGGTCTGGTGATACTGACGGGACTGATCATGTTCTGGTTTGCCACGGACCAAACAGGCTGGTTCAACCACGCGTCGTTCTTTTAGGTCAAGACCTAATTATTGGTTCTTAAAACTTGTTCACATGCTTACGGGTGATGAAAGAAAAATCCAACATGACAATATTGTCCTGTAAAAATGCTCTGTAAAGTGCTAAACATTGAAATATGTGTTCTGTTGTTTGTAACATGCAATTTTGTGCTTAATAAAGATCTAGCTTTGTTTACAATGATGCTGATGTATTTGTCTGAACTGTAGATAAGTCATATTCCCACTTTTTGTAAGTAATGTAGATTATATCAGGGATAAATAGTCAATACTCAAGTATACAGTTTTGAGATACTTGTACTACTTGAGTAGTTTTCTGTTTCTTCTCTTCATCATCACAGAGAGAAATATTGTACTTTAATCTTACAGTTATATTTACTAACTTTGAACGTAAAAGATACAACACAACATGGAATATACCCAAGTACATTTACTCAAGTACTGTACTTAGTTACAATTTTGAGGTACTTGTACTTTACTTACTTTACTTTCTGCTACTTTATACTTCTACTCCACTACATCTCAGAGGGAAATATTGTACTACTATTTATTTTTCATTTACTACTACCATTACTAATATTAATTTTTTATTTACTACTACCATTACTACTATTTATTTTTTATTTACTACTACATTACTACTATTTATTTTTTATTTACTACTACCATTACTGATATTTATTTTTTACTTACTACTACCATTACTACTATTTATTTTTTATTTACTACTACCATTACTAATATTTATCTTTTATTTACTACTACCATTACTAATATTTATTTTTTATTCACTACTACCATTACTAATATTTATTTTGTATTTACTACTACATTACTAATATTATTATTTTATATTTATTCACTACTATCATTACTACATTACTACTATTTATTTTGTATTTACTACTACATTACTAATATTATTATTTTATATTTATTTACTACTACCATTACTAATATTTATTTTTTATTTACTCCTACCATTACTAATATTTATTTTGTATTTACTACTACATTACTAATATTATTATTTTATATTTATTTACTACTACCATTACTCATATTTATTTATTTTTTATTTACCACTACCATTACTACATTACTACTATTTATTTTTTATTTACTACTACCATTACTACATTACTACTATTTATTTTTTATTTACTACTACCATTACTACATTACTTATATTTATTTTTTATTTACTACCAGCAGTAGTAAATATCAGCCAGCTTGTGTCGCTGCTTCATTTCCGGAAAGAAACTAGAATAGAAATGAGAAAACCGTAAAAGAAGAACGTGTAAAACGGAAGCGGAAATGACGCAAGGCGCGAATGTTTTCAACACTTGGAATCAACAAAGGAGGGCGGAGTTTAGCTCTCTCCGTGCTCCCAGACTCCCGTTAGACTCCACATCGGATCATCGCTACCGCCCGCTCAACAAAACGAGCTTCCTCCTGCTCATCATCGGTGGGAGGAGTTTTGTGGCTGTTGGTCTGTTAACCGAAACAAGAACTCACCGAGAAATAACACACAAACACATCAATCTAACCGGATAAAACCAAGTCACAGAAGATGTCTTCGCTACGGAGTAAATCTGCGCAGGATATCAGCGACCTGCTGGATGAATACGGGATAAAACACGGACCTGTGGTCGGTGAGTGAGTCACAGTCAGTCAACAGTCAACGGTCACTTTGCGCCCGATTTTGAATCACAACAGATAACTTCACTTCACTTCACAGGCCTCCTCACTACAAACTACCTGTTCACTACCTATTCATGAACTACCTACCTCCTCTACCTGTTCACTAACTACCTACCTCCTCTACCTGCCTCCACTACCTGTCCATGAACTACCTGTCTCCACTACCTGTCCATGAACTACCTGTCTCCTCTACCTGTTCACAAACTATACTCCAGTTAACTAGACTTCGCAGGCCTCCTCCACTACCTCACTATCTGTTCACAAACTTTACTCCTCTAGCTAGTATATACTGCTCCTATTTTTATACTTCCTTCTATTAAAATGGTTCATATTTTGTTACACTTTGTTTAGCTCTTTCTTTTACTGTGTTAGCTGATGCATCTTGTTTTTTGCACTATCCCCTTTGCTGCTGTACACTGCCAATTTCCCCACTGCTGGACTAATCAAGGAATATCTGATCTTATCTTATCTTAGTAGTGGGTGAATTTATGTGGTTTTCTTTGTGTTCATTATTGTCTCAAATTACTTTGTTTTTGTTCTCAGACTCCACCAGAAGTCTGTATGAGAGGAAGCTGAAAGAGGCCATGGCCAAAGGGAAAAGAGGGAAACCTTCACCTGACAAGACCTTCTACAGAGAAGAAGGTACCTGTTGGACTGTTATCTAACATAATATAAGGCAAGGCAAAGCAGCTTTATCTGTAGAGCACATTTCAGCAACAGGGCAATTCAAAGTGCTTTACATAAACATTCAAGAACATTGTGACAAAGTGCAGAAGAACATTAA
>CAKAKR010018145.1:531-15370 GCA_916700685.1 Adelosebastes latens
CCCCCCCCCCCCCCCCCCCCCCCCCCCCCCCCCCCCCCCCCCCCCCCCCCCCCCCCCCCCCCCCAAAGTTGAAACACAGTTGTAAGTAAATTTACATGCTGATTAGTGAGATGAAGTTTGAAAGCTCCAGAAAAAAAAGTAATTACTTTTATTTTATTTCTGCTCCATTAGATTTTATAAAATGTTATTCGATACATGTTGTGAGACTGAAATGTTTGACTGATTGGGTTGCCAATGAACAAAATGTGAAATTGTTCAAATAAATGTTTTTTTTTATTAACGTTGTATTGCACCAAAGTTTGCCTTGCTATAACGTGTTCCTCTGATCCTGTAAGGAACAGTTTATGTAAATCAGTTGTGGATTAACACAGTTTCCACTATGTAATGCCATTTAACAGCACCACATGTGCTTATTTCCTCCCACTGCTGTTTGACAAGCTACATGTCACTCCACATATAACTAGAGAGAGAAGCTGAGGGGGACACAGAGGACGCTGCTGAGCCGTTGGTTTTACAACCAGCCGGTGTTGGTCCCCTTGATCATGAGTGAGGCCTTACACACCTTTTCAGACATGAAAGGTCTGGCAGGAGCTTGGTGACAGCTGCATCCTCTGCCCAAATAACAACTCCTAGTCCTAGTGCTGGCTCTTAAATCAGAGTTTTCCTAAAGCAAGTGCTGGAACAGTTTGTCAGGATAATTCAGCTTGTTTTCCAGAGCAAATCAACTCGTCTCCTTAAGTTTGTTGAGTTCTTGTGAAGGATATTTACACTTGATGGAAACAGGAAAAAAAACTGCATTGGAAACAAGTAGCAAAATATGTTTGCATGTAAAGGTAAAACAGGATTTTAAGATTCTGCACAAAGAACAGTAATAAATTGGGCTTTTAATTACCCCCTTTCCAGGGCAATAATTGTTGCTCATTCTGAACCTTTAGTGCTCTGATATATTTTTCTTCTTTTTTTTTCCAATACTAGATTTGTTGTTTTTTTGTTCATTTTGAAACAACAGAACAAACATTCACAAACGTCCCCTATAATAACATTCTCGGTACAAAGAAACTTAACAAACCTAATATTAATATAAAATAAGCCAGTATAGATACAGGAAAGACATATTATATACAAAAAAAAGATAAATAAATAAAAATATATACAAGTAAAAAAAATACAATTAAAAAGAATAAAATAAAATCTATTTATATATACATATATATACTGTATACATATACATACATACACACATACATACATACACATATATGCACACCCAGTATATAAACATATAAAAACACATATACATATAATCAATTAAAAAATCAGTGTATATCAGTGCTCTGATATATTTTTCTTTTTTTTTCCAATACTAGATTTATTGTTTTTTTGTTCATTTTGAAACAACAAACATTCATCAACGTCCCCTATAATAACATTCTCGGTACAAAGAAACTTAACAAACCTAATATTAATATAAAATAAGCCAGTATAGATACAGGAAAAACACATTATATACAAAAAAAAGATAAATAAATAAAAGAATATACACAAGTAAAAAAAAAAATACAATTAAAAAGAATAAAATAAAAAATATATATATATATATGTGTATATATATATATATATATATATATGTATATATATACCGTATACATATACATATATACACACATACATACATACACATACGCACACGCAGTATATACACATACAAAAACACATATACATATAATCAATTAAAAAATCTGTGTACAATTCAGTCATCATCCTATTCTATCCCCCTATTCACAACAGTGCTCTGATATATTTCAAACATTTTGTCACTGTAAGGCTATATACTCTCCATAAGTTAGAAATAGTATTGCCTTATGTATTTTTTTCTTTACTATACTATATATAGCTTCCAGACTGAGGACACACTTAGGCCTGACTTGCCAGAGAGGTGTGAAGCTCTCAGGTGAAACAGCATCCTCTCATTCCTTCTTCATTAGACACATCACATCAAACTGAGAATTGTCGTCACGCAGACTTTAAAGAGTCATTTCCCCCACAAAAGGGAATCTAATTATTTGTCTTTCCATCACATTATCCGTCTATTTAAGCCTTATTCACACCCCAGTGATAAGGTCGCATTTTGGCACTTGAGAGGTTTTTCTTTGAACTTTGAGAGCTGTGAACCCATAAACCTCCTGAGATCGGTATAAAAACACTTTGAGGGGAAAAAAAATCACAGAATCTGTCATTCACCCAACCTGATGTCATCCTCGCTGCTTGGACTTCTGGGAGACTATTTCTAAACATGAACCTGGAGGTTTTCAGAGCTAAAATCCTGTCTGAGTGGAGGAGCCATGGGAGCACTTTTGGAGAAGATCCAGACTCTCTTCTTCTCTCCACCTCTCCAGAGTCCTCCTCCATAGACTCCATGTGCTCCTCTCCGGAGATGTGCTTCTCCAGAGAGCATCAGGACATGAAGGACTTCTCTTTGGGCTTCACTGGACGCAGAGCGACTCCAACAACATCAGCAGCGCAGAGGCTGAGCAAACCAAAGATGTCCACCAAGAGACGCGTGAAGGCCAGCGAGAGGGAGAAGATGCGGATGAGGAGTCTCGCAGAGGCTCTGCACCAGCTACGGGACTACCTGCCTCCGGACTACAGCCAGAGAGGACAACCCATGACCAAGATACAAACACTCAAATACACTATTGAGTACATCAACAAGCTCTCAGACCTCCTGAGCCGCGCGTAACGGACGCACATGGAGCTTTGACCTTTGACCTTGGACATTTAATGGAGTTAGGTGTATATATTTGATGAGTAATACAACATCTTTAACATAACTTCATCTAATATTTCTTTTGTTTGCCCTTGTCTTGATGTAAATATTGTTTAGCGGGCACTTGGCAATTATTTTGTATATGAGGCTGCCTTTGATGGAGTTATGGATTCAGTGTTTGGAAATACAGTTTGCTGTTTGTTGATATTTATATGCTTTGCTTATGGAAGGCTATCTTAATGGGTATATGCATTACTGATGAGGAATCTCTCTATAGCCTATTCCATATGTTTGTGTTAACAGAGAACTTAGAGAGACCTCATAATACTTGTTGTATTTGGTTTCTGATGTGTTTTAGAGTTTAAGTAGCTGCATGATAGCCTATTAAAGTTTTGTTGTGTCTGAAAGCTATTAAATAATTGTCTTTTGTAAAAGACTATGTTAAATTGTCCATCCAATTCTTCGTATGTTTTTCCCAACTGTAAAATATATCAAGCTTGTTTACACAGTATTTTTTTTTTTAAATAGTTTTTATTTCAAATTGACAATATACAAAGTATAGAGAAATCATAAATGTCAGAGAGAAAAAGACAACAGAAATTAAACAAATCCAACATAAAATGAATAAAATAGAAATGAACATGTGTGAGAGTATGACAATAAATTCACTTAAAAACCTATAGATGTTGCATTTATACATGTTTACATAATAATAATAATAATAATAATAAACTTTATTTATATAGCACTTTTCTAAACAAGGTTACAAAGTGCTTTTCAGAAAAAAAACAAAAAAACAAAAATCAGCAAAGAATAAAATACAATCAACAGAGGGATCATAAAAACGAGAAACATCTGGGGGTAAAATACAATTTAGAAAGTAGAATAAAATAGCCAGAGAGGGATGATAAAAGCCAGCATCATATTAATCACTCAAAAACGCTTTCCTATAAAAGAAAGACACTGTTAAGCAAATCCATTTAATATACCGCGTGTCATATCCAAGTTATATACACACAAACATGTCTTCTAGTTAGTTAAATATCTATGATAAATTAGTGGTATGTGTTGAACTTGTGGCCCAGTTAATTGAATGAACCGTCTAGTGATGTGTCGGTCACGAATGAGCCGGTTCAAAGAGCCGGCTCTTTTAAGTAAACGATAAGAGCCGGCTCCCGTCCGAGAGACGTTTTTTTCTTTTCTTTTTTCTTTAATTAATTCAAGGCAGAATGATAGGATGATCTTTTCCGCACCACGGGCACTCCATGTGACTGTGACTGAACGTTGTGTTAATGACGTCCGTGCAACCAGTCAGGTGATGACAGACAGGGATTATACCATCAAGCAGGGAGGGGCGGCGCGCTGACGGTCTACAGGTACAGAGCAGGAGGGAGAGGAGGAGAGAAAGAGAGAGAGGAGTGCGGTGCGCAGACAAGATGAGTGACAGTCGGAAACGAAGCAGCATGTAAATAATGGTATTCTGGAAATTATAAGGTTTAGTATAATTATATTGAATAATTTAAGTGATATATGTGCACACATACTAATCATAGGTCAAAACAATGCTAAATTTGGCTGAATTATAAAAGGCAGAAGTGGTAAAATGAAGAGCCGTTTGGGAGTCGAAAGAGCCGGCTCTTCTTGGTGAGCTGAGCCAAATGATCTGACTCACTAAAAAGAGCCGGAATTCCCATCACTAGTGTACAATTAGAACACACGTCAGCCAGGTCGTCCAATCAGAATCCAACACAGGCTGACTGACAGCAACAACTAGCCAATCAGACACCAGCATTCCTCCCAGGTGGGCGTGACCTTCCACATAATGCATTCCTCACAAAGACATCCCAGCCTGGTGATGATGTGTAGTCTCTAGTCTGACTGAGCCGCCATTTCTAACAGCAAAGAAGCCACAAGAAGCTGCAGGAAAATTTTGTACATTTTTTTTTATATTTTTCTAATAGGCCTATATATTTTTTATTTTTATTAGCTTAGTAGAAAAAAATTGTAGTTTACTTGTTTGAATCTACCTCTCCTGCATCACCAACTAAAGTAAGTCTCTAAATATTTGACTGTTGAACAACACAGGAACGCCCCTTTTATATACATAACATTTAGCTAAATACGCCTGTTATTAAGCTTATATTTAGTATTTTCAATTAGGAAAGTGGTTACTTGAGCACTGTTTATAACAAAAGCAATTGTTTTGGCAACGATATACTGTGTTTAATGATGTTTATTGAATTAGACAGAGACATTTCTAGCCCCTTTGCATCAGCCAGCAGTGCTCGACATGAGCTCCTGCATGCTGAACAGTATTAAGGAGTATTATTATTATTAGAGAATGTATTTGTTGCACATGGCCCCTTCTCTCTGATGGTCCTATAGCTTAATATTTAAGAGCTCACACACTCAGCTCCACCAGCCTCTGGAGGGATCAGGATAAACATGTTTCCATGACGCTGGACGTGCCTGTGGCTCTGCAGGCTTATTTAACACTGTGATAATGTGTCTGTGTGTGTGTGTGTGTGTGACTGACAGTCCTCCATGGCTTGGTTACTGTCTGTAAAGTGTCATGTTTATTGTCATTTGGCATATATTTTAGAGCATTCCAAGCATTAACACTGCTCCACAAGTGTCTATCTAGATATCTGTGTAGGTAGATATAAAGATGAATGAATTAAAGACTTTATTTCGAACATAAAAATAAATAAAAACAAAATAATAACAAACAAAACAAGAGTAATAGTGTCTGAAAGGAGTAGGTAGAAGTAAAACTTATATTTCCCTACCCCTTTCTTACTTCTCCTCTAATAACTCATATATCATAGAATGATAATATAATATAATATAATATGATTTATAAACTATCCCAGATTTATTTACATCCCAAATTAAATATGTGAACAGCATCCAAAGTTTATTTACAACCCACATATCCATCTGGAATTAAAAAGTAGATATAAAAAAAACCTTAATGCAACCCTTATCACAACTCTTCCTCAACCATATACCTCCCAAAAATATCTTTTTTGTATAGCTTTTTAAAGTGATTTATATTTGGGCTCCGCTTCAACCCATCACCCAACCCATTCCACAAATCCACCCCATAGACTGAAATACACATATCCATATAGATATAGTTAAAGACAGATGGATATAAAGTGAGACCCTCATTGATATAAATGGGATGCACACAATATTAGAACACCATTCAGTGTATAGCACAATATAGTTCAACAACACCACAACCTACAGCCTCCAAAAATGACCTGAAATTGAACCTTCATGAAGATTAATTGCATTTATTTTAAATAGGTGTACCTTTTATAAACTTGCAGCTGAGTGTACATACAGTTCAGAGAAAGTTTGGGACAAACAACGTACAAAACGTAGATATAAATACATCAGTAGTACATTAAAAACAGTCTATAAAGGTGCTGAAACTCACAGTTTATCTGCCTTTGAAGGATAACAAATGATGCCAAATTTTAAAACTTTTGCGAAGACTGTTTTTGTTTACTGAAAAGAGCATAATGAAGAAATAATTGTCCTGCAGGAAGAGCACTTAACCTCATTATACCATGTTGTATTTTTATCCTCTGTAATATTGTCTATAAATAATGTGTTTCCTACAGGAACTTAACGTTGTGCAATATGTTTTTATATAGAGTTTATCTTAAAATTTGTGTATACTGTATTTGGTCAATGTGTGGACGTCTTAAGCTCATGGGATTTGCTGGATCTTCAGACAAAGTATCAGACACACACTGGAAGAAAAACAAGTTACAGGCGGCTTGTTCAGGTTCTTGGGCGGTGGCTCCTTCAGGGCAAATTTTGAAACTCACTCCAAAAATGCAAATTCCCTCGGACATGTTAAGTAGTAGTTTCATGTTTAGCACGCAACCCCCTTCCCTTACCTTCGTCCTATATCACAAAAGTCAACTCTCCACACTCCACTCAGCTTCACAGATGCTGCGTTTTACAGCAGTGACCCGGGCTTGGGACTATTAATAATTTTCCCCGCTATCAGCCTTGACTTGCAGTTGTCCTGTACGTGCTTAACTTGTAAACTTGTCACCTGCTTCAGTGTAAGGCATGCACAGTCTGTCACACCCAGCGATGGAGCCATGCAGGGAATGCTACACTGAGGTTTCTTGTTTCCAACATCTGCTCAGTGACATTTTAACAGCCTTGTGTCACGTTGTAGAAACACATACCTACTAGTATTATCAAAAAACAGTCTCATACAATATAGACTCAGGTCTGAATGATGTTTTTCTTCATATCAGATAAATCTTTTGGAATGAGGCTCCCATTTCTCTACATCATGCGAGATTACCTTATAGCTGCAGGGAACTTACAACTTATTTCTGCATTGTTTTATTTTTTAAATGTTAAAATGCTCTAATTTTCCTTGTTTGAATAATTAATTTTGCATGTGGAAGCAAAGTGCATTTTTGCATGTAGAAATCTTTTTCATGTCAAAGCAGGTGTTGTATGTCTTTTATGTTTTGTGTGTAGGAAACGAGTGTTTTTTATTTATTTATTATTAAATGCTAATTAGAAGAGTGACAGTGTGTACTGTATATTAATATTGACCTGCATCATTTCAGATGGATGCAGACACAGAAGAAAAGGTGACAGAAACTTCAAAAATGTCCAAGGATGAATCTCAGAAACCCTTAATGGACAACAAATTTAGGTCAGTCTTATGGTTCCTTACAGCCTAATACTGTGTTTATGGATACATTATGATTTTTAAACTGCATGGGGAGATAAGGAGTGTACCTCACTGCATTTGGGTTTCGCCAGTGTGCGGAGTTGTATTTATATGACTGAACTTGGACTAGTGGCAGTTTTTCTCATATTTTTCTTTTTATCTCCTCAGGGGTCGTGGGTTTAAGAGCCGTGGTCCTGGTGGTCCTGGTGGTCCTGGTGGTCGATGGGGTCGAGGGGGTCAGATGAGTCGAGGGGGTCAGATGAGTCGAGGGGGTCAGATGAGTCGAGGGGGTCGGATGAATCGAGGCGGCATGCGTGGTGGGCGGGGCATGATGAAAGGGTTTGATCCACCTGGATACGGGAGGGGTCGAGCGAAAGATGGAGCCATGAATGGATTTGCACCCATGAGGTACGGACAATTGAATTATACATGGTGTGAAGTACAAAGTTTTGCATAAATGAGTTGATTAGAATGCAAACAAATAGTGTGGTTATAAATAATTTAAGTAAAAAAAACACTACTACCAACTACTACCTTTGATATGTGCTGTATTTAAGATTAAAATGCTTAGCTTTTAAGGGTAAATTGCACTTCCTGCTCTTCCCTTGCAGAGGAATGAGCAGGATGAGACCTTACCCAGACCTAAGAGGTCATCGAGGTAGGGGGGGACCAATGGGCATGCGTGGACCAATGGGCATGGGCCCTCCTCCTCCCCCACCACCTCCCATGCACCTCAGAGGCCCCTACCCACCCATGCACAGGTAATCACATGCACAGACAGCCATGGTAGCCAAATGGACTGGATTCAGGGTTGTTGGTCTAAGATTAAAGAATGATCTTCCTGATTTTAAAAGCTTTCGTTTGTCTTAAAAAGTACATTGTTTTACTGTACGCTACTGTAGACTAAGTAACACTATATACCATCATATTGCACATACTGCAGCTCTACTACCATATATGCTGCTACGTAAACAACATTGCACTCGTCACTTTATCTTGTTTTTATTGCTTGTCTTGATATATATTCTGCTTCCACAGTTATTGTTTTTACTTATTTATTTGTACTTTTATGTTGGTCACAGCTGAAGAACTGCTAAACCGATTTTCATTGTTCCTTAGCATAGATATAAAACGGTTACTAAATACTACTAACTACTAGTAAACTGTTTTATATCTATGGATCTTCGCACAAAGACAATAAAGATTTATTCTAACCAGACATTTGAGCCATACCTTTTTTATTGAGTAATTTTTCTTGTCACTTTTGAATCACAATGGGGAGATGCGTGTAGTCACTCAAGTGACTCATGTGTATCACCTCAAAGTTTTCCTCTGACTGTATACTGTATGTATTCATAATAAAAGTGTATTGTATCGCTGTGACACTTCTCTCTGTCTGTAGGCACGGACCCCGTCCACCGCCTCCTCCAGGTCATCCTGGTTTCAGAGGGCGTCCACCACACCCTCGAGGCCGTGGCATGCTGCCCCCTGGACCTCCACGCCACTTCCACCCCCGTGGCCCAAGAGGGTAAGAGCTGTTTGAACATTGATATCACGATTAAGCTTTGCAAGTCACAAATCTCGGCACTTTCCTTGCACGCTTTTAAGATTTTTGGATAGATATAAAGTACATCTGATGAGCATTTGAGACGTGCTTACACCAGTTATATTCCTTTAATTCTGTAATCCAAATAGGGTTGTGACACAATGCACAGTCCTTTCTGTCCCTTTTCTCTTATGCCTCACTATAGCTTAATTTCTCTCACTTTAACTTAAAATTATCACATTTCTTTCTCAGTTTGTCTTTCAAATAGAATAAATAATATAGCTTTTTGCCCAAATAGTTTGTCTTACCACAACAAATGGTGAGTCAAAGAATGTTAACGTTGTTTGTAAATAAAAATCATACTCACTGCTCAACTGTTTGAAGCCAGACTCTTAAATAGTGCATGGAATAATGAAATTGGAAAAGACATTACACTGTATTTGCCTTTCATAGGTACACAGTTACTGAAATGGGATGACATCCCCTACTGGAATAGTTCAGATGGCTGCTCTTATCAGAGTTTGCCCCCTATTGGCCAAAGCCAAGAATCCAATGTGTGATTTTATCCTTTTACACAGCTACCACAATGGACCGGTCTCTCCTCCGCCTCACCACCCACATGGCAGAGGCCAGAGGTGGCCAGGGCCCCCTGGTGGCCGACGCTTTTAACACAGCCTGGTCTAAAAAAACAATAACCAAACACTTGTTAATGTAGAAGGGGCTTAAAGTGGTGCAGTAAATGAAATGCCCCTCAATTATGTGTTACACAAAGTCTCTGAGTAGCTTCATGACATACTCTGTGGCCAAATGTCTGCTTATTGATATTGTCTCTTGGCAAAGAAATAATGTGAAAATGACTAAACGTAAAATGCCTCACAACTTTAACAATGTAAAGGCATTCTGTTATCTTTGTTAAAGAGATACTGTTGGTACCGTAGGAACTATTTGACATGGTTGAGAAAAGGCTGTTCTATAGAAACAACTTTGAAGCTGCTGTGCTCAAAGGGAGGAAAAATCTTGTCAAAGTTCATTAAATGTTCTGTGGTGGTTCTTGTTACAGTCACCCTGTGAGCCTTAAGACGTTTTCCTGATCCGTAATAAAGAATAACAAATGGATGACACTGTATATCTGAAGGTGGGGGAATAAAAAATAAATGAAACAGCCCTCGAGCACCACTGTTAACTAGCTTAGTACACCATGGACCTCTCTAACCTTTCCTTCTGTTACATGGAAATAGTTATGTATTATAACCTCACCAAGCAGTGCAGTAAATATTGTTTAACACTTACATATTTTTCAAAGACAATATTCCACTTGTCAAGTATTCATGAGTATTTAATTTTATATTTTTTATCGTTAATGTGCAGTTATTTTAAGTTACCAGTATTGCTGTTTGGAACATTCATGTTTGTCTTCAGCAATGTAATGACAAAGTGGAAAAAGGCATTATAAATGAATAGTATATTATTGAAATATATATCTAGTAGATTTTTTATAAAGCAAATTCCACTAGTATTTGCTTCAGTTACAGACAAGAAGTTACTCTTTACTGTGTCTAGTTTTTTGAAGTGTTATAAATACTCTATTCACTGTAATTAACATAACTTTTGTGAACCTGTGAATGTGTTTGATGAAAACCGTCAAGACATATGACATAGTCGTGGAGAAAAAAAAAAATAAAACTAAAAAAATAAACTCAACTTCTCCTTTTTTTTTGTTTATTCACAAACAAGTCTGAGAGTTGTCATTATAATTTACAACATATCTGTAATATATGGAAGAGAATGAATTGCAGTGTCAAAATTAGTACTGCACACAGTGGCACAGTGTTTCTGAAATTTGATTCATGTCAAGATCACTGCAAAAATGCACATAATTATATATGTTTTGGATGAGTGGAGGACAAGAGCCCGTAATGAACGTAATATTCAGCTTCCTTATGGCTGAAACTTACTGCAGATAAGAAAAGGCATCTATGAATTGCACTTTTAGTAACTTGAACGATGAAGATCACTCACTCTACTGCATTACCATTTATGTTACCATGTAAATTTGACTGGAGGACTCAGAACCGCTCCACTTGAAATTGCTTTTGACTGAATGTCAAGTCACAGTTCACATTCAGTGGTAGCATGTCTAAAAGGAGGACATCATCTGCAAAGGATAAACACTCTGCTATGACCAAGGATCGTCATATTTTCGTTAGGAACAAATTTAATATCGCAATAATGTCTTGTGATACTGTATTGATTCTCAAAAACACTTATATTTAATAGTTTACATGCAAAGATTAACTCAGTCAATACTTTATTTTATTTGCAAAGAAATGTGTCTTTTCAGTGTATGTGCCCTTTCACAGTAGTGCTATGATGTTGGATGTTACAGGGACTGTGATAAATGCAAATGCAGATCCCACTGTTTTTGATTGCATAAAAAAAGTAAACTTTTTAAACTCAGATTTTATGCATATGGTGGTGTGTTCTTTATATTATGACAGTTTTCCTTAAATTAAATTACAAAATCGAAATATATCGTAACCCCTGTATCATGATACGTATCGTATCAGATTCTTGTCAGTACACAGCCCTAATTTTCGTGCTGCTATAATAGAAAATTGTCAGTAATTTCAATTTGACTTCAAAGGCGACAAAGAGATTTGAAGAATCTCACTATTATGTATGTGTTTTTCTATTTTTATAATTCTTACAATTTAATATTCTTATAATATATAATTTCTCCTATGCTCCTGTACATTTTTAATCTTTATAAAACTAGAAGTGACCATGCATGTATGTGCATATGAAGCACCTTTTCTAGCAAAGACTAGTAACAGATTATCAAGTGAATGATTTACAGACACCATTGAATAAAGTGGACACCAGTTAAAAAGCTTTGTGAATGCATGCAGCTCTTTCTCCATAATGTGGTGCTAATTTAAGCTTGACTGACTTTATAAAAGATGTAACAAAACCCTGCTGTAATGCAAAAGCCCAGTCCTACAGTATGAAGAGGCATTTATTATTTATACCGTATGTTGCATTTACTGCTGGCACAAACAAGGATTTGGCATTATTTCTGGATGAAAGAGCATTTTATTCTCTGAGCACCTCAAGAGGTATTCATCACAGCTAGTCTGTTTCATAAATTAGCCACGACAGGTGTTGCACTATCCTCCTCCTCTGTCTGTCTTTTTCCATCTCTTCAGCACTTTCAGTACTTTTTTTGCTGCCTCTTCAGTCTCTGCAGTCCCTTCTTGTTTCTCCCTTTGGTTGATTGTAACAGACTGACTGTTGTTGTCTCCTGAAGGGGGGCACACAGTACAGTTTCCCTCCCGGGCCCCAGGAACCCAGGCCCTCTCTCACATCTCTCCCCTCCTCCTTCACCAGCGGCGTGACGCCTGACGTCTGGCACTTCACGTGAAAAGGTGAGTTTCCTCTTGTGTCTTTATCCCTAAACCCCTCCCTCTCTGACGCCTGGAGATTCTCTCTTTCAGGATGGAAGTTGAAACGAACTCGGTGAGACGCGCAGGACTATTGGTTAATAGGTTATGGTACTTAATCTTTTATTAATGGCTACAAAAAAATACATTTCTGTGATTTGTTTGAGTACATCTATACTGTGAAATCTTAACAAGAACAGACCATAAGTACACCTTGTGGTAATGCAAGGAGTATGCTAGAATATGCAGGAAAACACAGGCCTATAAATCAGTATTATTGCACTAATTAATAATAACTGGCATGAAGACATTTTGACATGTCAGTAGAAAAGCACACTTCCTTTTATTTAAGGAAATAATAAAATGAATGAAGGCTGAATGCCATTAAACTGCTTCAGTTCTGGTATTGTTCATGCTGGCTCCAGTGGTGGAATGTAACTAAGTACATTTACTCAAGTACTATAGTTAAGTACAAATTTGAGGTACTTGAGTATTTTTTTTTCATGCTACTTTCTACTTTGCTAAATCTCAGAGGTTAATATTGTGCTTTTTAGCAAAAAAATAGATAAACCGATTAATCAATTATCAAAATAGTTGGCGATTAATTTAATAGTTGACAATTCATTGATTAATTGTTGCAGCTCTACATTTAAATATATATATGAGGCCAATGGTTTGACCCAACCAACATTTATAATCAGACAGGATCCCTGCAACCATACCCATCACCACATCTATCCCAAAAAATGAGAAATGACTCTAATAATGTGCTTTGTGTTGTATAGCTGGATATTTCCCTGCAGCAAAAAAGGTTAAAGCTTCTGACCACTACAGTATATGATTTATGTCTGAGTGTCATCTCTGTATGAACGCTCATTCTAATACAGGAAGAGAGGGGGGGTCTTTAAATAGAGGAAGGAAAAGTATGGAAGTATTAGCCTTCAATCACAGGATAAGTACAGCATGTTGTTTTCACTGTTTTCACAGGTTGAATGTTAAATTCAGTGATTTTCTTTTACATGTTTTGCCTCAGATTTTTGTATACTAATAATTCAATAAAGGCAAAAAAGAAATGTCTTGTGTGCGAGTCTTTTGTCCTACAGAATATACATGTTCATTATACAGAATAACAAACCAGTCAGTGAAGTCATCCCATCAGTGACACGTTAAATATTTCGGCATTATAATTGACACAAACCTGTCTTTCAGTAGGTTCATCAGCAATGGTAAATTTAATCTGAATAGCTTTAAGAGCATCAGGCACCAGTTGGTCCGCTGTGGCTAAAGTCAGGACAACACTAATGATTGCCTTGTACAGTAATTTATTGTATTTATCATGCTGATTCTATTTATTATCTTACGCTGATGGACTTTTATGTATTGTGTTCTTTTATATAGTGTATTTAGTGTCATGTGGTTGTTTTTTTGTCCACCTGTCCCGGGACAACAGATGCAAATTAGCTTCTAGCTAACTCTGGTGCAATTAGTTTCAATTGTGCGCCATCCCTGCAAAAATAAACAATAAAATAAATAAATAAATCACTGCAGACAGTTAAACAGAATTTATTTATTGAAAAAACAACAACAAAAATTTGATTACACACTGATTTGCCACAGAAAAAAAACAATGAAAACACACAACTGGCAGTAAATGAAGACTTACATGTTGACATAATGAAAGCAAGTTCTACAGCTGGCCCTTTATTCTGTGATGTTCAACTCTGTATCGATGATAATGTTGAAATCTATATGATGAGAAGTTCACGAGTCCATGACAACCATACAGTATGTTAATATTGCAGTTTTTTATTCCCACGTCTTCTTATTTAACAAACATATTCACTGACGTCTGAGAAAACACATCCAATAAGCATCTGTTGGTCATCACTGGCTGGGCTTGTCATCAACGGGGTGGTCATCCCACATGGGTTCAAGGATGTGATCAGGAACCTTCTCCATGGCGGTCTGATGACATGAACAAAAGGTGGAATGTAATCTACTCGTTCAGCTTGTTTGAATGCACAATTAGATTGAGCAGGTGGGATTGTTACTGGTGTACGAGTGACTCTGCAGTAACTTACCTTTGTCACCTCCATGGCTACACCTTCAGGGAGGTTCCTCTGGATGTATTCAAGGTACACCTGAGCTGTGCAGCCTGTTATATGAGACAGCTACAACACAAGAGACATCTTCAGACTCTTGACCGAATCATTACAAACCAATGGGAGCAGCGGTTGAACGTAACTAAGTACATTTATTCAAGTACTGTACTTAAGTACTTCCATTTTCTGCTACTTTCTACTTCTACTCCACTACGTCTCAGAGGGAAATATTGTACTTTTTACTGCATTACATTGATCTGACAA
>CAKAKR010018184.1:4721-16416 GCA_916700685.1 Adelosebastes latens
GTGTGTGTGTGTGTGTGTGTGTGTGTGTGTGTGTGTGTGTGTGTGTGTGTGTGTGTGTGTGTGTGTGTGTGTGTGTGTGTGTGTCAGTAAGAGGTCTGATCACAGAGTTTAGCCATAGAGTCAGACTCTCAAAAAAGTGGCTGATGGTGTGCCACTGTGGTTCAGCAGCATAAGTCGGTCCCTGGAGTGGTATGCCGCTCCTGTTCCACCGGCATATACAGTTTCCTAATGACAGGTGCCGCTTGAAAGTGGTCGGCCACTGTCAGACAGTCGTACCAGCACCGGCTCCTGATATGTTTTCTGTCTTTATTAACAACATAGTGCTGTAAATATTAATATATAAAGTAATTTGATACTCACCGATGTACCCCGAGGCTAGAGCTAGCCACCTAGCCACTGTAGCCAGTCTGACTAATCAATAACAGAAATTTAGAGCCAACTAACCAAATAATACTTGTATTATTATTAGCATGTTTAATAATAAAACCCAATCACACATTAATAAAACTCCACGTCATGTAACATTAATTAGGCATACGTATGGCATATTAATTGTTATTCAGCATAAATTCTTTGAAACGTTATGATTGTGGCATAAGCCGTTTGTACTGGCATAGATATGATAGACGTCAGGGTATTTTCTCACTATGATCTATCTTTGGATTGTCTGAAATGACAATGTGTGTTTTTACTTGTCCACCTGATAGTTTTACTGTAAATTTCAATATTGGCTGGAGTCTGCAGAGGCAGCTATACAGCCTGTCTGCCAGGAAGGGGGGGATCTACATTTATTAATTCACAGCATTTAACTCCCTGCAGCGGCATATGCCGTTTTGTACCGACATAAATATGATTGGCATTAACATCGGGGTATATCCTCTATCTTAGTCTTAAAAGATAGATTATAGTGAGAAAATGTCTGTTATCGATTAGTCAGACTGGTTATGGTGTGGCTATGTAGTACGTTACCCGAGGGATCAGGGGACACTGAAAAGACTGACTGACTCGTTTCAACGGAATTAGGCTGAACTGAACATTCAGATCTAAGCAGATACATACAAACTGATTTTGTGCAGAAAAAGCAGGCCCCGAGACCTTCAACAAACGTGTTGTGTTGGCAGGTGTTCCGCTGGGTGGATCAAGCTGTGGAGGTGTTACAGGGCCTCAACGAGCAGCGGCAGCACAGCCAGTTCTGTGATGTGGTGCTGGTGGCCGACAACCAGCGGGTCCCTGCTCACAGAGCCCTGCTGGCCGTCTCCAGCCCATACTTCCACGCGATGTTCACCTTGGGCATGAGGGAGGAACGCCAGGAGGAGGTACATACTGTAGGATGATGCAGAGAAATGTTTCTACACCGGGAAAATCAGGGAATTGTAGCTCATTTGAACAATGGGAACCCTTGTTTCTTTGTCTCCCTTCCTCATTCTGTGTTTCTTTATTAATTAATGCATTCCTCTCGCTTTCTCTGCCTCAATTTACATGTAGATTATTAATAGTAAAGTCACCAAGATATCTCCTGCTTTGATGAATGTGTCATATCATATGTCCGACTCCTGATTAACCTCCATTGTCCTCTTCCTGTTTGCAGGTGGAGCTGGTTGGGATGTCCTACATTGGTCTGAACGCTGTAGTGGACTTCCTGTACAGCGGGGAGCTGCCGTTAGATGGAGGAAACATTGACTATGTGCTGGAAGCTGCCCACCTTCTGCAGGTAAGAAACTGAGAACATTCTGTTCAACACATTATGTTAAATGTATTAGAGTGATCATATCATATTACACTGTATGTGAAAGACAGAAGGACAAACAGGTTTTTACTCGGCTATAGGCCAAAACTCAGTGGTGAGAATGCATCGCCTTCCAACAAAGTTGGACCAGTTACTTTAGATGTTTTTGCAGTGTTGTAATACCTTATTTATGCACATGTGCAAATCCTTTGTTGGTTAGGGTTTAAAATAGTGATATGAATATCAACTGTAAGATATTCATTTTACTGTGTATTATAAAGAATTTAATAAATTGGTACAAATTAAGAGGAGGTTTATAGCTGTTTAGAGTAAGCACTGATTCATTGTTTATATAGTGGTTATAAATGCTTAATAATAGAGGTTACTATGACAAGCCGTTTTAACATTTAGTAGCGGAGCTTGACTATCCGGAATTAACATCATATTCCAGATATGTATAAGGTCATTGTGACTAGTCAAAACGACAGTTAGAGATATCTGTAATTCAGTTCTGACTATCCTAAATAACAGTTCCAGATATCTCAAACCTCATTATGACTAGACAGAGTTTTTGTCATGACGCTGCTCATCAAGGCTTCCCATTGGATATCGGCCCAACAAAGCATCTGAACAGTGTCAGCAGAAGCTTTTGCTAACTTGGATAGTTCGGTAAAGTGTGAAAGATATTCACAGATTCAAACTTCCCGGATCAATAACTCATAAGAGAAACATAGTTAAAACCCCAACGAGGGCTCTTTCTAACCGTAGTAAGGTAGACAACGAGCTACAAGTTCATTTTAATCACAACAAGCCTTTAGTCCTCCGAGCTGGACACATAACATCGGTCTCTATGTGCAGCCGGCTGTGAGACGAGTGGTCGGGGACCGCTGTGGATCAGATAGTTAGAAAATGACATGAAATAGAAAGAGCTCATCATCAAGGAATCTGTGGCCAACGAGAGCTTTGTTCACTAGAGAGTTGTGGTAGAAATTTACAGCGTATTGGAGATTTATTGTCTCCAGACACACTTTATAAACCCATCCAGCGCCATAGTATGTTTGAATAGCTTCAATGTTAAATCGGCTTGCCATACGGTTACAATATACTATTAAATTGTTAATAAATAAAAAAAACAAACAGTATAATTAATTATGATGGAAACAAACCTTTCATTATTGAAAAGACCTGTCAAATGCAAAAATCTGGTGTTGTTCAGGTGTGGCGAGTGGTGGATTTCTGCTGCCAGTACCTGGAGAGGGAGGTGAGTGAGGACAACTACCTGTACCTGCAGGAGCTGGCTCTGCTCTACAGTCTGGAGCGACTCGACACCTTCATTGACCAATTCATCCTCAACCGCTTCGCTACGCTCTCTTTCACCCTCGATTTCCTTCACAACACTCCTTTACACAAGCTCACATCCTACCTCTCCAGTGGCCAGGTAAATACTCTTCGTTGTTTATATGTTGACATTGAAAGTTTAGTCCTGGCTTTGGAAACAATCACACATCACGACACAACATGGGATCCGCATCATGTTTGGGGGGAAAAAGGCTTAGACGTGGGGTAAGATTATAAGAAGCCACCATCATTAATACCCGAGCTCCTCTCTCCGTCATCAGGTTCAGCATGACAGCGAGCAGGCACTTCTCCAGGCCGCCCTGCAGTGGCTCAGCGAGACTCCTGAGCGGACCGCTCACGCCAGACAGCTCCTCTCCCACATCCGCTTCCCTCTGATGCCAGCGGGGGACCTAGTGGACCGAGTGCTGCCGGCGGTGCGGGCCCTGCTGACGGAGGAGGCCGGCTGCGAGGCCCTGGTGGAGGAAGCTCTGGGGTACCACGCCAGGCCCAGCGCCCAGCCGCTCCTGCAAACAGGACGCACCACGCTGAGGGGAGGTTCAGAGCGGCTGCTGCTGATTGGAGGAGAGGTACAGATGGGTGAGGGTGACACATCACTTTGATGATGATGATGATTCAATATTTTGAGATATCAAAATCAGATGGAGCCATGTGAGGCCCAGACACACCAACCTGACATCAAAGAACTAGTGGCGACGAAGGGCCGACCGTTGAGTCGGCTCACGTGGCTTTTGTCTTGGCAAAAAAGTTGCACTCGATCACACCGCAAAGACTACAGCCAACGGCCAACTACCACGTACGTTCTGCTCCTGCGTGAGATGAAATAACTCCAGACCAGCAGGTCGCGGTAGTCTGTATTCATCATTCAAAAAAGGGAAACTGGAACACCGAGGACGACGGATATACAAGCCGTTGTTATGATACGTACATGGAACAAAGTAGGGCTGTGCATTCCAAGCAAAAATACTATTCGATAATGACTGGGAACTAGTCGATTATTTTTTGAAAATCGCAGCATATCCCCCAAAGCTCTAAGTTTTGACCTGGTAATGTCTCGTAACCATAGAAAAACATCGACTGGCAGGCCTTGTACGGCCACACATCTTTGCATTTTAAAAACTATGCCTGACATTGGTTCCTGTAACGTCCTCCCTTTACTACTCAAGGTGTCAGAGCGTGGAGAGGAGCTGAGCGCCAATGTTTGCCGGCTGGACGGTGAAACGGGAAGCTGGGCGGTGGAAACGGAGCTGCCGGCCCAGCGGAGCCACCACTGCCTGGCAGTGCTGGGGGGCTTCATCTTCGCTGCTGGCGGCAGCTCGTCCAGGGACAACGGTGGAGACGCCGCCTGTAACCTGCTGTACAGATACGACCCCCGCCACAACCAGTGGACCAGGGTACTGTACCAAAGAGCCAGTTCTATTCTCCTTGTCAAATACTTTTCAGTTTACAAATGAAGTGTGCAGAACATGCCGATTTGGATGTTCATCTCAAGTCAAGCACAAAAAAGGTGTCAGAGCATTCAGCGAAGGAGGTAATCTGAGAAGATCTCCCACCCCCCAGCTGCCATTATTTATTATTTTATTTCTCGCTTCCTGTGTGCTTGTCTTCTAGCAGCTAAGTAGCCCAGACACAGTGACAGTGTGATGCTTTTCCAGGGTGCTCCAATGAACGAGCGGCGAGTGGATTTTTACCTGGGGACGGTGGGAGATTGCCTGATCGCCGTGGGTGGGAGGAATGACACCGGAGCGTTGTCCTCTGTGGAGGTTTACTGTCCCGCTGAGGACTGCTGGTCCTACGTTGCAGGACTGCCCAGGTAGGAACACGTTACTACTGGGTTTGCTGTTTCATGGGGAAATTTCTCTCATGGATGGGTTGCCATGAAATTTGTCATTTATGGTCCCCTGAGGATATATCCTCATGTATGGCTTTGGTGGCTGGTTGACTTTTCAAATAGCACTACCAATAGGTCAAAACACTGTGTGTGTGATATTCATCTTTTTGTGGAAAACATATTAATGCTGCTTTGACAATATACCTAAAAAAAACATGATGTAATTCCTGTCAGCCTAAAGCTGGGTATACACTGTACGATTTTAGCCCGTTTCTGGCCCGAATTTTTAGTCGCACAACTCATTTAAGAATCGGACCGAATTTCAGCTTCGTCGGGCGTTGTTGCTGTGCAGTGTACAGGGGGGACCGAGGACCGATTAACTCCTCCCGACCGGCCGTCGGACGTCCACAGGCTCTCACAGCTGAAGCAGAGCCACGAGCTAATTCCCCAACGTCAGCGCCTTTTTTCTCCTCTTTTTACGGTAATCAGAGCGTAGCTATCAAGATAACAATGTAGGCTACTATAGATATAGCTACTAAAACATAGCTAGCTTACCTCCAATTCTCTCTGCAAAATGGACAAGTCATACTGTCCACGTCTTCCTCACCACAGCGAGTCCATATAACGTTACGCCGCTGCCTCTTTTTTTTAGACGTGTTCAGCAGACAGGATGGCACAGAGGATCAAGGCAACACGTTTCTGCCTTGTTAGCATTGTGACCCGTATAGACCTCTGCTAGCAAACACACTTTACCTGCCTCGGAGCTTTCAAACCAATCTTTATTAACAACTGTCAACAGCCAGAACGGTCCCCAGGAGCCGACCCGCCGTGTTTTTTTTTCTATTTTACACGTACAGTGTGATCACTCAGGTCGCGGCTGATGATCGAACCGTACAGTGTGATCACTCAGGTCGCGGCTGATGATCAGATCGTACAGTGTGATCACATAAATCGTGAGCTTTGGCTTTACATTGAAAACAATCTACTTGTACAGTAGAAGCAGGAAGTACAGTACACAACAACCTTTCTAAAATTGTTCAGTGTATGCCCAGCTTTAGCTCAGTGTGGTTGTAGACATTTAGTCTTTGTCATTATACTTCTTGAGTGCCCATTTATTTTGCTAGCTTTTTGTTTCTTTATCATAGTTTTTTTTTTTCTTCAGCTATTCATTTTTTAACAGCGCTACATTTGGCTTTTTGATTTCTGTCTTTTCTAGGTTTACTTACGGCCATGCTGGGACGGTCCACCGTGGTGTAGTCTACATCTCAGGTGGTCACGACTATCAGATCGGCCCATACCGCCGAGACGTCCTGAGTTACGATCCATCACGGGACAGTGAAGTGTGGGTGGAACGCCAGGCCATGTGTCAGGCCCGGGGCTGGCATTGCATGGCCTCCCTCAACCACCTCATCTACGCCATCGGGGGCAGCGACGACCACGAAGACACCACAGAGCGCTTCGACATCCTGCAGGTGGAATCTTACGACCCACGCAGCGGCCAATGGACCCGGGTGGCACAGCTGCTGCTGCCAGCCAGCGAGGCTGGGCTCGCAGTCTGGGCAGGGAGGATCTACGTGCTCGGGGGCTACAGCTGGGAGGGTATGGCGTTCTCCAGAGCCACTCAGATGTACGACCCTGACAAGGACTCGTGGTCCAGAGGACCCGACCTGCCGAAATGCATCGCAGGGGCCTCAGCATGTGTGTGCACTGTAAAGCCCTCACCATCATCACCCTCTCCGGAGAAGAAGAAGATTGGACAAGGGATAAAAGGAAGATTACACCTCTCGTAACAACAGTGATGAAGGACTTTCTCTAAGGCCTGACTTTTTTTTTCTGATATAAAATCTTTAATAGAAGATACATATTTTGTTATGTCCCTTACACGGGTATCAGAAAAATGTTCTCACAAGCTCAAGGTCATTTGTGGAAAATCTCCTACAAGACCTATAGTTGAGTAACATACTGTTTGCCGGAGCATTAACACTGTACTGACACACTTCCTGACCACGGTGGGTCACATTACCAAAAACAATCTGTCATAATTCCTCATTCAGCTCCAAAGTCAGTCTGCTTTGCAGGACTAAGAGTGGTGCAATTGACATCGTCTAAAAGAGACATTGTAACCGCTGCCTCTGGAGTACAGATGGATTTAAACGATTGTTTATGTGTTATTTTATAAATATACGGACAGATTTAAAGAGATTCGCAGACTGAAAAGCCTCGCCTGTACTCTGTTAGACACCAAAGTAGGGATGCACAGATACCGGATCGGATATCGGTGACAATTGCGCTGATCTATTCAATTCAATTTTATGTTTATATACTATATACATTATATACTGACAATTTAATTCCTGTTTAAAGTTTGACTAATTTGTTGTTGCATTAAAAAGGTTTACACTTGAGTTGTAATTCCTGATAATATAGAAGTTTTTTTTTACAAAGTTGTTGGTGCACGATTTATTATTTTAATAATAAATAACAATTCTCTAAATTGACGTTAAGTTATATCTATGTATTTGTTTGTTACATTTGGTTTTACAAAGTTAGGAAAGCAATGCCTGTACTTGCCTTACACATAAAGAATGATCCAGTCACTTCCACACAGTGAGGCATACAGCTTATTAATTAAACACTCCATATCAGTATCAGGACTGAAAAAGTCGGATCGGTGCATCCCTACACCAAAGCACAAATTCTCCCAGCGAAATAGTTTCATGCCTTTTCAATGTCCTTCCAGCAATGCCTACTTTAACACACATATGCAGAGAGAGTATGTAATAAAATGATAATGTGCTCAGTATTGTATATTGTCATAAAACATCACAAGTGTTTCAGAATTATTATTATTAATTATTTACTGTGCATTTGTAAGTCTAAACCTGTCAAATGGCCTTTAATTAAAAAATACTGTGATTGTGTAAACACAAAGTATTTTATTCATGATATGGAAACATTAGAAAAGTAAGCACCTCACTTTTCATCATTCATTACCATCCCATTTGGAAGATTTGTCTCCACATTCTATCATTATTATTATGTAAACGACGCACTGATGAGTTACAGTGTGTGATCCTGTAGTCTGCAGTCTTGTTGGTGTTTACGGTATTAGTAGATCCCGTGTGCCATCTCTCTCTCCCCACTCTCCTGGCAGCCTCATACAAAGGGGTAGTATGGATGAGACTTGATTCTGACAAACAGGACAACAGTCATCACCGTGAACATAACTGCACCTTGCCAAAGACTATATTGCATTGTGTTGACTTACTCGTCCAGCGTGCAGGCCTTCCACCCTCGGTCCAGTCCTCTTAGTGCTCTCATGTCTTCTTCAGTCAGACTGAAGTCAAAGGTCTGCACAAACATTGAAACTGATTTTGACAAATGGGTTTTACAGACAACTATATTGATGCTCAGAAGTTTTCTTAAGTCCTAGACAATAGTGTTTTATCATTCTTGCTGTACAGTTAATAAACCAGCCCCTCTAAGGGGAAATACACTACTTTGTGGCTGATTGCCTATTTGGTCAACTTAGCCATTAAGGGGTGAAAACAGACAAACATCTGTGTCCCTAATACATCCCATACTCCATGATAACATGTATGCATGTTGTGTTGAATGCTGGCATTATGCAACATGAGGAACTATATTTAATATTGCAGTTTTTCTCAGTCGCTTAAAGCAGTCTTAACATCCTCTAAACTGTCAGTGCAATTGTCACAACTGTCTGATGAGTCATGGGGTCAAGTTGGTTTGTCATCGTGAGAGCCGTACTGGTCAAATGTTTACATGTTTGTTCAACACTCAACCCTGGAAATGTTTCTCATATGCAAATCTATGTTTTCTTCTACTTTTTTGTTGACACTGACTGCATACTACGATACCAGAATGTCAGTTTTGTCCAGCAGAATGCTGTTTGTGTATCTGTTATGTCGTAAAAGTTTACTGGGAAAAGTCAATAGTCTAGTAGCTACACAGAAAAAGGATATGCAGTACACTTATTTGTGAAAATTCTCTTTTGATCTTTCATGTAAAGTCATAAACAATGATCAGAAAATCTGCCACAAAATGACATCCATGCCAAAAAAAAACCCTGCAAGAATGAAAAAAAGCTGCTGTGAACAACAAACTAATTGTTCAGAGATTTGAATTTACTGTTTTGAAAAAAATAACTCAAGAATTCAAGAATTGAGCCAAAGCGAATGAGAAAAAGTGTCAAATGTTTGTAGTGAATTTTAGCCACACTAGCAGCAGAGCTGTAGGGATGATGAAGTCTTTCAGTCCAATGAAAAAAGGTAATGCCTACACACACTAACTCCAGGCCACAAAATTAATTCAAACCTACGTGATGTGTAACACCCCTTCAAAAAGTCTGTCCGTGCACCACTTTGGTTCAGACTGAATCATCTCGACTATTGGATGGATCGCCTTGAAATTGTGTACAGACCCCAAAGGGTGCATTCCTGAAACACTTGAGTGAAATGCCTTGATGACTACTGGATGGATTTCCATGAACTTTGTTCATGTCCCCCCAGGATGAATTGTAATAACTTGATCCCTTAACATCTCATCTAGCACATCGTCGTACTACTTTCTGACTACACTGATATAGCCAGGTTTATACAGGGCAAAAGTGAGCATGGCTCACATACCCCCGCTCACTGCTTGACCTCTACTAAAGTAGGGCCAAAGGTTTTGCACTTTTGGAACTAATAGAATTAATGGGCATTAACTAATGGGCACCCTGGACTTCTAACCACCAAAAAGCACAACTAGACCACACTGTCAACCATCATACCAAATTTGAAGTACCTAAGTTAAATAGTTTCCGAGTTCTGCTCCGGAAACCAAGTGTGACACACGAACGGACGGAAGGACACGCGGAGCGCTATATACCCCCAACTACGTTGTCGTGGGGGTATAATAAAGTAGTTCAGTTGAGCAATTCTGTATTAATTTGCTGCAACGTGATTTTTTTTTTGCCGTAATTTTTGTATCATATTTTATGAAAACTTTAACTACTACACAAAACCATAAATATATACAGTATTATAAAAAAAAACAAAATAACAAGTCAGGCTTGTTTTTCAAAAACTAAATTTGATCTCAGAGCTCTGTTGGTCCACGGCTGCATGGAATAGCAAGTGGCCTTCTGCAGTTTCCCATAAGCAACTAAATAATTCAAACGTCCACAATCTGTGAGAGTCCAGATTAAAAATTCAACAATGTCTAATGAACACACTACTATCACAAAGCAGCGTGAGCACTAAGTAAAGTAGTAGAGAGGTTTTACCTTTGTGTTCTCCAGGATGTGATGAGGTTTGTCACTCTTAGGGATGACTGCAATACCCTGCTGCACATGGTACCTCAGCAGTACCTGGGAGAATACCTCCGTTACTAACAAAGGAATACACACACTTACACATATACAGTAGACACACTCACACTGACCTGTGCAGGGCTGCGTCTGTGCTTCTTGGCTATATCTGATACGACTGGGTCCTCCAGGAGCTTATGTGGATCAGTGTCTCCTCTGAACCTAGGCAACATAAAAAAAAAAAAAAGTCCAGAGCACTGCAGGGATTTTCATTCACAAGAATCAGCAGGCTCGATGGGTAGTTTCTATCACTCCATATTTCACTAGTCTGATGCAGCATCCTACATCAGTGGTAAATGTACCATATGTACCAATGTACTTCTTATTGAACTCAAGCTCAGAGGTGGTGGATCAGATAAGGCTTAAAAGAAAGAAAGAAAGAATAAAAACCTATATAGCATAATGAGGCTGGGTGTTGTGACATCTGCTTACTCCCTAATAACCCCACAAAGCCAGACTACATCAGTAAGATCCTCCACAACTCACAAAGTTGGAATTTATGAGGAGTCCACAAGGAGCTCTTCTCAGGAGCCACATCATAGAACAAACTATATAAAAGTAATAGTAAAGGAAGAAATAAAAAGGAATGAATTTATTATTTTTTTTATATTTAAAAATAAATAAATAACACACGCACGCACGCACGCACGCACGCACGCACGCACGCACGCACGCACGCACGCACGCACGCACGCACGCACACACACACACACACACACACACACACACACACACACACACACACAGACACAAACATTTATTCCTCTATGGATCACAAAATGACCTCTGAGCATCACCTCTTTATCAACAGAAGCATCCAGGTGTTTGATTGGTTTCTAATCATCAGTCTGAGTCAGTGGAGTGTGTGTGCGTGAGTGAGTGATGCTGTATGTCTTACAGCTCTGGGGGTCTCCCAGGCGAGCCAAAGGGGCTGTAGGCAGTCAGGGCGATGTTCTTGGATTTACAGAACTCTATCATCTCTGTCTGCACCAGGTAGGGATGTAGCTCAATCTATGGATGATATAATACCAAACAAAAGCTGAATACATACGGATGTCGATCTAGACAGAGCTTGGTAAATTTCTGAACTTGGATTTATAGTCAGCTGCTGAGCAGGACCAACATTTTTGTTCCAGGAGTATCTCCCTACAGAACAGTGTTAAAGGTGCAGTGTGTAGAATATGGCGGCATCTATCGGTGAGGTTGCAGATTGCAATCAACTGAAACTTCTCCCGTGCGCCAGGCGTGAAAGGGAACTATGGTGGCCGACACGAAATTGCGAATGTGTATGATGCATGACATCATATATTGTAATATGATAATATGTATATATAGATAGATAGATAGATAGATAGATAGATAGATAGATAGATAGATAGATAGATGTGATTTATGCAAATAATCAAAA
>CAKAKR010018413.1:438-31675 GCA_916700685.1 Adelosebastes latens
GATTTATCCAGACTTGACAGGGTAAAAAAAAAACCTTGATGTTCCAAACAAAGACATCAGTGAAATCCAGTCAAGAGTTTTGTGTCTTTAGTGTATAACAACACAGTTTGGGTGAAGTTTATTGCCATTTTTATGTCATGCTCTTGATGAAGTTATTTCAGTAATACTTCAGTAGATCCCCAGTATTGGTAATTGATAAATGTTTTTTTGGCCTTGAAAGGGCAGCATGACAGAAACTCACAGGTGTTTTCACTCGTGTTGCCTGATTAGGTCTCTTCTCAGGACTCTGTGGGAATGAACAAGCTGTGCTTGATTGACATCTCCCTCACCCTCCTGCTAGATTGGTTGCAGCTTTTAGGGCAGGAAAACATACTCCTTTATCATTCTTATTAGTGCATGTCATTTGGTGACCTTACTTAATTAGAGTATTACTCCATCCAGCTGTGATTGGAGTTTAATCAGCCAAAATAACTGTGCAGGTGTGTTGGGCCATGACTAATTGCAATAAAAAAAAATACTAAGGATTCCATCGTAAAAAAACACATTAAATTCAACAATTTAAGAATGATTTTGTCATCAAAATATTAACAAGATATCTCAAAAGTTACGTATGAACCACACGTTGTATGCCAGAAGTCAGTCACTATGTAAGAGCTGTACTAAAAAGGACAGGTAGTCTCCAGGACGGGGTGAGGGGATACATTTTACATTTACATTTTTTTTTACGGTTTTAAAGCTGGAATGAATTTTATGAGACAGTGCAAGTGCAAAAAGACTAATTCTGTAATTGGACCACTGGATAGATGTAATTCAGTTCACTTGAGATCATGTTCTCAATACAGTGCTGCGGGGATGACGTATTTTTGTAGTCCAACCTAGAAGTTAGCATCGCACTGGTTCCCCTGACAAAAAGCCAATGGCATTTTTCCATTGGGTTTTGGATTATTGCAGAAAATAAACTTTGTAGCAAACACAAGTTTGTGATACTTCCATGTTTTGTAATCTCCACAAATGGACACCACTTTTATTATTTTTTGAAGAGTAAATGCCATCGCCGGTAGTAAAAAGCTAACTTTAAGCTATAAACGAACCACATTGCAGTCGCATAACTTCACGTCACCACCTCTAAGCTAAAGGCGGGCTAGTGTTCGGTGTGATGACGTGTAGTACATGGATGTATAAAGAGAACTGGATACAGTGTCGAAGGCGGGGTCCCGTTCATTCCTATGAGAGTTGCTCATTGGCGCATGAAGCCAAAATGGCTCGACTGCCGAGTGTTAAAGTACCCGGATCATCCGGCAATCTTCCGCATCCATTGGGCCCATAGAGCAGGCTCAGTAGCGTTTCCTTTAACTCCTCCTCCCAGCCCGCGGTCCAGCCTCGGTCTGGGGTTCATTCATGTGAACGGAGGAAGGGAAATAACTCTGGATTGGGCTATGAGTGCATTTTACAACATTTAGGACCTAATGATTTAAATAAGGACTTTTCAAGTGTTCATACTGGGAAGTTAATTTACCTCAAAAACAAATTATCAGCTGATTTACAGACGTCTCTTTCCCTATGTAAGTCTATCGGAAAAAGTATTTTTGGGCCCAATGGCATCACGTGACTAACACAAAGTTGTAGTACCACCGTTTGGCCACTACAAAAATTTGCTTCAAATCCCAGCGTTCTTCCTGGGGGCGTGGTTAAATAGTCTCATTTAGCCACTTGTTTGCAACCACCCTTTTTAAGACACGCAAAAGCTTCAACATTTTTAAGTGGGATATTTACTGACGTATTGTATATCGTAGAATTAAACGTTACAATTGCTTAAGCTTGTGTTAACCACTGACTTTATTTCAGGCATTTAACCAAAAACCCATTAAAAAAAACCATCGACTTCCAGACGAGGGTACCGGAAGTGCTAAAATGCTAACTCACTTCCGGGTTTTAGGACTCATTCCTGCAGCATGCTATATTGTTTCTGGGAATGTGGAGGATTTTAATGTACTGAGGAGTTTACATACTCTACAGTTATGAGCAAGTGGTGGGTTTTTGTTTTAGGCTGATGCTGATTTTTCAGAGTAAATAACCCTAAATGGGACCGTTTGACAGTATGTTGTGAATTATTTGAAACATTTTTTGGATCAACATGATGGGAAATAACAGTTAAATGAATATTTTGTGAAAAATAAATCAGAGTTTTGATGCCAAGTTAAAGATTTCTTAGGTGGGTTTGGTAGAATTGAGGGGATTTGGACTTCAGTATTTTCAAAATCCCGTTATGACACTGTTCAGACCATAAACTGAAGGTTTGGGGTGCTGTGTTATCACTGCTTTGTTTTCTGTTCATTTGTATTCATTCATTCCCTTCATCAGGGCTGTCGTGCTTTTCACCATCAGCCTGAGCTCATTATCTCTTTATAAGAAATATAAGAGTAGCACAGCCACATGACTGAGGAATAAAACAGCTCTGCTTTAACCCCCTTTACACACACACACACACACACAAACACCGTCACACTCATCTAGAGAACTATCAGGAGTGCTCTGCAAGCACAGGTGTGTTATAGGCCGTCATCAGGGTGTGGCCAGGTAAGCAGGTGTGTTCATTTTACTCTGAGCATGGAGGAGTCCCTCCCTGTAGGCCGGCCTTCCTCAGAGCACACACAGGTGGAACAGATAACCTCAACGACTCCTACACACTGTGCATGCTGGCTTCACACCTCATTAATGTCATTAATCACACCTGTGCTTTACCTGCCGCGAGAAGTCCAAATGCAGGATTTGAAATTTTAGTTTGGTTGTATTTATATAAAAACAATATATACATAACATATAACTACTTGAAAAATGTACACAATACACAAAACAAAACAAAATTCAGTAGAGTAAGAGATATGGATGTGTGAAGACTAAAAAATGAAAACACTATGATATTGAAAGAGAATTCAAAAGAAGGGGGGTCATTTAAGGCATGAAAGCATGAAATTTTAATTAATGTGTGCACAAATGTTGCCAACAAATGTGTGCTCTGCAGCCACAAAAATACCAAATATGTCAGGCTGAGTCATGGGTATATAATATTTATATCAAATATTTCTATATGATTGAATGGTGCAGCCATTTAAAAACAGGGAGTCTTGTGTTCAAATATTTCTAAACATCATATAGTTTCAATCTTAATATATATATGTATATATATATACATATATATATGATATTGTCAGACAGTGTGGGATAAAATGATTGTTCCAACTTTAAAGCGGCTTACGTGAAAATAAAAGTCGGAAAATGGATGTTAAAGTAGTATCAATTGTTTTTTTGGCCACTTGGGATAACAGAACGAGGATTCCTAATTGAAGCATGGCACAACATACACTTACTTAAAAGTTAACACAGTTAGTAGAGAACTTACAATTTTCAGAAACAGGTCCCCCACCATCAGCTGAAAGCCGGTGTAGCTCATCTCTCCCTCGTCACCGGGGCCGGGCTCAGTGAGCCGGGCCTTCAGGCCGGAGTAGAAGCTCTGGTGCATGTCTCTGAGCTCAGGCAACTGGTAGAAAACAGTCCGGACCTCTTGACTGGACAGAACTGGTTGGGAGGTCCCGGCTGAGGCCCGCAGAGCCTTCATGGGCTACAGGAAAATAACAGTTTTAAAACATTTTAGTTGTACAAGCAGAGAGGTGTAATGGAAATTTTCATATCTACAGTAGACACTAAATTTACTTGAAAGACAAGTTGTGACCTTGGCTTGTGTCTTGTTTTAACAGAAACTGCCACCACAGAGGCTAAAGGCCAACTAATGTAGGTGCGAGTGTGTAGAAAAGGCGAGAAAAATAAGTATGTGTGAACATACTGAATCGAGTGCACAGTTCACATTTCCTACAACCCCTCAAAGCTTCATTTGCATGCATTTTAACAGCCTCTCAACTCTCAAACCACGGCTGAATAACAGCAAGCATATACAAATATACACACCCACACTGCTGAGCGAAAACAGCGCAGACAAAACATCAACTTTCTGAATCACTTCTCACATCCACATTTTTTTTTAGGTAAAATGAGTCACATTGTGTGAGAATACAGAAACGGGGTTGCTGTTGCTGTTCATAGCAGAGTTACGGGTCCCAGCCATGAAATAGTCTGACACATTATCCCCTATAAAACGGTTTAAACAAACAAGTTATAACGTGTTAATTTGTGAGCTTTAGAGGTGTGCGTGTATGTGTATTTTGTTAGCTTTGGACAGAGACAGGCTAGCTGTTTCCCACTGTTTACAGTCTTTATGATAAGCTAAGCTAAATGAAGAAATGATAGTGTTATCAACCTTTTTAGAAAAAAAGGGGAACCTCGTCTCTGATAGAGAACAATCCAATTGTGGTTTTAAGAAGGAAACTGAACAATGAAGACATGCATCATGACGAAACACTAACTACATGCACGTGACAGCTGCTCATATACTCAGATACACTAAAAAACTCCTTTACATTCATGTAAAGTAAAAAAAAAAACTGTTGTTGGAGAGCAAGTTGGACTCACAATAAGAGTTATTTGCTGATTCTCCTTTAGGCTACATGATAAAAAAAAAAACAGACAGCAGAGCAGCAAAGAGGAAGTTTAACGTTTATAATAATTATATCAACAGGGTTTTTCCCCTTTTTGCAATATGGAATAGCCCAGAGAATAACACGAGTTGACACCATCTATGTTTTGATGCTGAAATAAGAGAACTTATTTTCACGTTTGTGTGTGTATGTTACCATCAGCAGGGCCTCCAGCTCTCTGAGATAAACCTCCTCAGTCTCCAGGATGCCTTTCAGGACCACGAGCCTCCTCTCCAGCATTTCCTCCGGGCTGCTAAACGTCTGAAATCACAGAATATACACCAAAGTCACTATCAAAATCAGTGTCCTGACAATTCATTCAGCCAGTGACTCTACAAATGCTGCAATATTGGCTACAGTCATCACTACAATAAGGAAAAGTCAGAGAAAGTTGAGTGAAAAGATTCACAAGGATAAAGATATTCTACAAAGTCATAATTTAGTGAATAATAATAATGAATTTTAATCAGATAAACACTGATGATCGTCATATCATCACACAAAATGTATTTATCTGTGAATGACTTTTTGGCAAACAAAGGGACTTTGCTCATGCATAGGCCATATGACACATAAAACATTGAATATGTTCTTATTTGGTGTGATAAATTGTCACTTCTGTATTTTGCCACCTTCATCAAATGGGCACCGTTTAAGAAAACAGAACTTCACTACTTTTCTACATACTAGGGTCAGAAGAAAACGAGGAAGTAAAGTCAATGTCAACAAAACACAACGGTAAAATTTACAAAGTGTCTGTTTAATATCTAATATTTGAATAGTCACATGGCAGCTATTCTGCTATTTACACCCGGACGAGTTGAATATGCTACTTCATTTAAGAATAGTTAGCTGGCCGAAGGGTTTTCTGCCAGAAAGCACTTTCTAGCAGAAAGATTTAGTAGTAGTAGTAGTAGTAGTAGTAGTAGTAGTAGTAGTAGTAGAGTAGTAGTAGTAGTAGTAGTAGTAGCAGTAGTAGTAGTAATATAAAGAGCGATGAAGTATATGCAGGGAGTAGGTTGAGGTGTTGAGTTTTCAGTCCCATTTTAGTTAGGTTTAGGCAACAAAACTACTTGGTTAGGTTTAGGAAACATATCCATACAGTACATATACACATACAGTATCTAATGTGTGCCCAGGTTGGGTGCAAATAGCATTGTTTGCTATAGACACCTGGGTGCTAATATGATTGATTTTTGTTTTTCCGTTTTATTCCCTGTCTTTTTTGGAAAAATTCTGATAGAATAAAGGTCTGAAGTCAGTTGGACATTGGAGCTTATATGGCTCGATGTGGGTTTTTTTGCACTATGTGGTATCCTTCAAAAATTCACTCAAATATAGTCGATGAATAGCCGATAGATGAGAGAACTTGATTCTTTTGCAAAAATCAAAGATATAACTCGAGGACCTGCTAATAGCTTTTTTATAGTATTGATATGTTTTAGGTTGCATCTGTACATCTCCACCCCTGAAGCTCCATGTATCCCTCTCTACTTTACAACTGAGATCATAAAAATAAAAACATTTTTACATGTGTAATGTGAAGGAATGCAACAACTCACGGGGGTGTCGGGGAAGTCGAAGCTCTCAGGGTGGAAAGGAGTCAGCAAACAGGACACTGCCTCCTCCTGGAACACATCCTCCTCCAGCACCTCAGTCTCTGCTTCAACTACGACCGACACACAAACACACACAATAAATAGCTCGTAGTAGTATGTGGGTATCTGTCACATCACAATTTTAGAATACATTATGGTGTATTTTCAACAAACAAAATGAGTAAATGACACTTTTCAGATTGGATCTTTCAGTTTTTCTAGAGAAGAGAATCTATAATGCTTTATAAATTGACATTTTCTTTACATAACAAAACACTCCGTCCCTCACCTTGCACATGCTGCGAGTCCAGATAACGCACAGCCTCCTGGTAGACGTCCATCGGGGGTCGAAGGTCCTCTCCTCACGGTGCAGGCTGAGCTCTGGAGACGCTGCATGTGAACAAGCACACACAAAACTTCCTCTTTCTGTTCAGGGTGCGCAAAAAGGGGAAAATACAGCTTCCTGTCTGTCCGGTAAAAGCCGATGAGAACTGGCACCTGATGTTCAATCCAGTCCCACAGTTGCACTTTACTTCCTGTAAATGTGTCCATTTCAACATCTGCAGAGTATTTACTATCAAAACTTCCCTACTGCATAATTTCTTCATCAGTTACTGAAATCATGGCTGGTTTTCTCAACCTTAACTAGTTGCTATATTACTGTACCATATTATAATTTTGACCACAGCCTCCATTACAATCAGGATGTAGTTTTTACCTGCCATTATCAGCATACAAGTTATAAAAATGTACATATATCTGGTGATAAACGTGTAAAACATAAAGATGTGTTACAGTCAGAGTAACAATCAGTCTCAATAATAACATTTACCTACTGCATATTAACAGCTAGAGCAACTCACATAATAATTAATGAGAAGTAAATATAAAACGTGTATAGCATAGTATACAATATTAACATGTGGAAATGTAATTATTAGTACTTGCTGAACCTGTAAGTGTTATATTAACCAATAAAATTACAATTTGAGAAGCATTTAGCAGCCTTACCAAGTATAAATACACTAGCAGCCCCAAAATCATATCAATTATATCATTATGAATTAAATAGAGAGGTTTACTTAGAAAAGATAAGTCGTATGTGGCTGTATATTTCTGTATTAAACATGAATGATTGTCATGGTTTAAATGGAGCTTAGAGCCTCTTTTTATAGTCCAACGCTGCCCTCTACAGTACAACAACATGTTAGCACAGCTTCATTAGTGCTGCTGTCATTCTTGTGTTTGAGTTTAATCTGTTCTTGTTGATAGTTTTCTCACCAGACTGAAGTGACAAATGTGACACCACCACCCCACTGAGGCGCTCACATGTTTCCTGTTGGGGCGTGTAAACTAATACTGCTACTGCCAGTTGTGGTTTGTGGTGTCGTGAAGCAAAATCTATTGTATGTACCGACACTCTTTTTTTAAGAAGAAAATTGTTTATAAAGCAATGACCAATATATAACTTTGATAATATATTTGATTAATATATTTGGAGATGTGTTTCAAACTAATAATCTGCATTTTGTGTCTGCATCAATTATAAATCAAAAATACCACTTTTGCTTTTATGTTTAGCGATGTGATGAAACCTGGAAAATCAGAAAACATTAGTGACATGTTTTTGGTCTGGTGTTTATTTAAAGATCTGTGTTAGCAAGCTCCAGTCTTGTGTTTGGAGTTTTTTGGTGGTGGGTCTTATTAAACCTTCAATATTTCATTATTTGTCCACTTGGGGGCAGAAGAAACAAACACAACATCGACCTATCATCAAGTTTTAAGTTGTTATGTTGAACATGTTTGCAGATAGTTGCTTATTTACACATCCAGCAGTTATAGAGCAACATTAACATTCATTAGAGTCACGTTTGTGTCCAACTGATAAATATAAGTTAGTTAGTTGTTTGTGAAAAAATGTAAAATAATGAGTTTTGTATGTTATAATTAATATGTGTATGCAGCAAGTTTATAATAGTTTGAATTTTCAATTAGTTTTTGTTAGTTTTGACTTTTCAATTTCATTTTAGTGTGTTTGCTCGTTTAAGTTTAGTTTCAGTTTTTCAGAAGGGTTTAGTTTTAGTTTTTATTTCGTTTTAGTTTCTTTGCAAGTTTATTTGAATGTATCTGTTTTTAACTGTGTTCTTGTTAATTACCTTTTTGTGTGTATTTATGTCATGGTATGTGTGTGTGTTTATTTTTGTACTCTCGACGTCATTTAAAATAAGGGCATGCCCTCAATGACTCCTCCAGATTTAAATAAAGGTTGAATGAATTTGTTTGTTTTTGTTAGCGCCAGGTCTAATGTCTTTAATTATTTTCATTTTCATTTTATTTTTATTAGTTTTTAACCTGGCAATACCGTTTCAGTTTAGTTTTCCTTAAAGGATATAGTTCTTATTTACTTTCAGTTTACTAAAAAAAAATTTCAATGCTTATTTTCGTTTCAGTTTTAGCTTACTTTAATAATCCTGGTATTTTATTAATTTAAAAAACTCACTTTTGTGTTTCTTTTTTCGTATGTTTTGATAAGATGCAAAAATCGAAACAAAAAGTACAAGAAAATACTGTAATAAGTCCCAGTCCAGTACCACTTTGTTATGAATACTTTCTAATACTAATTTCTGAGAACACTAACATGTTATCATTACTATGACCAGATTATTCCTCCTGCATTCCCTACTTCAGTCACTACTGTTATAAGTGAGTAAGCTTATAAAAAAAAAGGACATTTCACAATCATCAATAACTGACTAGAACAGAAAATGTGTGTGTGGCTTCTCCGCCTACACCCCTCCCTCTGCCTTTATCTCATCCGCACACACACACATTACTCCCCCTCACCCCTCCCGTTCTCACACTCCCACTTTCTCCTTTCTACACACTTTTCCAGAAACAGGAAACTGAAACTTACCAGATATTTCCCTTCCAGATACTGGAGGGGGAAAAAAATGTTTGCTGAGCTCAAGGCCCTTCCGAACAAACTCACGGACTTTGTTCAGCTCAAGATGATCAAAGCCTACGCCTGTGATAAGCAAAAAAGAGGAGCACTGTCTGGAAATGGCACGTAACTGTAATTGAACTGAAAGTTATCAGTGAAACACAACCGAAGATACTCAATAAAACATCATGTGCTGTGCCGATAGGGACAATAAAACAGAGGCAAAGTGCTAAGCAATAACATGTGATGAAATGTTGTGTGGTATTTCACAATATCAATAAAAACAGGTGACAGGAAATTACACAGAAACTCATGAAGAGCAGCTAATGTTCCAGCTGCATTTTGCACCAACTCTAGCAAATATAAGGAATGGTGTAAATATGTAACTGATTTTATGGAAGTCATTGAAAGGACATTACGGTAACTTGGAAATGTTTCTGTTTCTCAGTGAAGCGAGATTGAGGAACCGAAAGCTCAGGATAAACAAACACACTTCCAATTTTATTCTGCAGATAAGAGAAATAAAAATAGGAAGAAGTAAGAGATTTTTCTTTACTTAACTGAGGTCAAATTTGGGGCGTTAACGCAAGAAGGATCTGGCATTAAGTGATTCTCATGTGTTGTGTTCAGGAACCAAAACATTAATTTACTGGTCTGTAATTTCAGTAGTAATCGTTTTATTGAATGTTTTCTGAAAAGACGAACAAAGAACTGAGAAGAAAAGAAAGAAGGAACAGTGTGTAACATTTAGGGAGATTTATTAGCAGAAATGGAATATAATGTTCATAACTATGTTTTCATTAGTGTATAATCACCCCAAACTAAGAATCGTTGTGTTTTCTTTAGCTTAGAATGAGCCCTTCATATCTATATAGGGAGCGGGTCCTCTTCACAGAGTCTGGCATGTTGCTCCGCCGTGTTCCTCCAGTAGCCCAGCCGCCGTCTGATTTCCGTTGCTCCCAAATTAGTGTTATTATAGTAAGGATGACCTCTAAGCGACGCAAACAGCGTTACCTCAGTCTTGGAAAGGGAGGAGTGAGCGGAGGGGTACTCAGTTGGTTGCAATCTGCAACCACACCACTAGATGCCGGCAAATCCTACACACTGTCCCTTTAACCACTTTAAAAGCTATCTTTAAAACACACTATATCTGGCAAATTCTTATTGGCATTTAAACTAATTGATGGCACACCTTTATAGCAGGCTTTGTACGTATAAATAAACTATTTTAAATCCTTTTTCATGTGGGTATTAAATTTACTTTGTCTACTTTGTCTTACTGACCCTAGTAAATCCTTTATCTATGCGCCTATTTCTGATGTTGTGCCAAAGCATTATTCTTTAATGAGTCACCATCACTGACAAACACGTGTTTTTTTTTTACTTTGCAGCCAATTAAATCAATCATTTACATTCTTTCCTCTCAGAGTGCAAACTGTTAGTCATGATTTTATATCGACCCGACATGTTGAACAAGTCAAAAAAAAAGTGATGTAGAGAGTTTTGACAACATGTCCCAACAGTTTTGAGATCTATCCTGTGATGCAGGTGTCGAACATAACTTTCACTTCATGAGAAAAGAGAGAAGTGAGAAACTGTAAAACATTTGTGATCGAGACTGCATGAAAAGGAACTCTACTGGAGGGTTTTAGCTGGTTGAAAGAAAAATGTGATTTTGTAAAGATGTTGCTGGATGGAGCTTGTTAACTGAAATAGAAATATTTTATTGGCCAGAGAGAATCAAAGGTCAGACAACAACCTGACCTGACATCGTACAGTACGGAACATTCAACGTGTTAACATTCAACTCAAAACATCTGGCTTTAACAGTGAATCACAGGCTTTGAACAGCAAGTCTAAAATAAAAATCTCGACATTACAAATCGCTCCTATAACATGTTTATGATGCTAAGTGCTAACTGCTAAAAGTTGGTGTGCATGTGTATAAAACTAAGCAGATTGAGTTGTATACATTAGAACATTAAGAAAATAACTAGTAGGCTATGTGGCAAACATTATTATTCCTTCAGCTCACAACCAAAACGGTTTCGCCCTATCCCCTAATGACCTGTGTGGTGACCACTGAGTGGTTGGTCGGCTGGTCGCCCCTGATCTTCAGCTCACGGTTCATCTGGCACCAGACACAGGGGTAACACCAGAATAGCTTGCAGCAGTCGTCGCAGCACGAGCCCTGCAGGAGGAAGAAGAGGAAGATGAGAGAGATCCTCCAGTCGTTGAAATGAACGATATACAGACTCAAAACTATGGCGTTTAGAGACTCGTTTAAAGACATTTATTTTATTTAGCAGGATATTTACTGACACGTAAGATATAATTGAGCCTGACTGCAGTCCAGTTGAGAAGTATTAAGGTCTTTTCAGACCAAACGCGAATAATTCATGCGAATAAATCACACGTCAATTTCAAAATTCAAACCCATCTAACTCTATGAGCCTAGTCACTCCGAATCTTTTTGTTTCGATTTCGGCGAATTTCGGATGTCGAAAAAAACAAACCAACCAATGAAATAATGACTTTTGATCACCGGATCAATAGATTTTCTCGGACGTCAATGTCATAATTAGGTTTATGGAGCCGACTGCTGCTAGACCGCCCGTTACCGGTTGGTGCCAGCCGGCAAGTCGCTCTCTGTGTGTGTAAGGGAGAGAGAAGGTGGACTATTTCACGCAATTGTAAGTTATTAGTAATAAATAATTCTCATGAATGAAGCTTCGACGCTTCAAACTATCCGGTATTTTATCCTCTTATTGTTATTACCAGCAATGGAAGCATATGAACGCACTGTCTTTCCTTGAGAAATCCACAGAGCCCCGGAGGTAAGCTGACCATTATAACCTGACCATTAAGCCTTGTATTAAAAGGCCATGTATCACATGATAATAAACATATCAGCTACATATGATCCAGTCCAGTCAGGAATGATGAAACCAGTGCAATAAGCTCAGTAATGCGACTCATTACGATAAAATGCTTCATTGCAAATGCGACCATTTCATACCTTTTCTACACAGACCTGCACACTTAACGACTACACTATAACTAGCCCATTTCCAGTTGAGCGTTGGTTTATTATAGTAAAAACAACTTATGCATCGTCGATTGTGTGACGGTGCAAAACTGTAATTTTCGTTGGAATGCACGGAACGCAAATATTTGTGTCGGCCTTGGTGTGAAAGGCTTGAACGCAAAAAAGTTTGGTGCTGTGCAGGTGGCGTACAGAGCTTCTTTTCTTTCTTTTTTTTGCTGAAAACGGATGCAAGGTTGATGAGCAGTGGAGAGTGAACCAGAACCGGAAATTTGCCTTTTACGTTGAAATCTATACACTGAAAATGAAAGCACCAGTTTTTGTGTCAAATTGTGAGCTAATTGTATCTTTGCACATCTAGGTGTCGTGACATCGAGATCCCTGTTTGCTGAGCAGGAAAGCTGCATGTTATTATCTAATACCAGTCACTTGGTATTCAGCGTACAACTGATGCTTTGAGCGATCACAAACAATCCGTTGCTCTCATAATAATGGATTAGATTTCAGAGGGTTCAGAGGTTCGGTTTGTTTGTATTAAACTATGACTACTTCATTGTTTGCGTAGCTTTACTAATGTTTGAATGCTCTGAATGCAGTGCCCTGAACACACACCAGCTATTGTGCAAATTGTGTACAGTCTGTTATCCCTCGTAAAAAAGGAGTGGCCCTCATAGAACCAGCGATGCAATGAAAATGCATCAGGCTCTGCAAACAAATATCGAGTGTGTCTGTCCAACATGTAAAATATATTTGTGGATACTGATCAGATTCGAATGAAACATCAGCGAATGACACTTGTTATTTCTCTCTCCTTCATGTTTAGAATTTAGTACAAAATCTTTGTTAACACCTATTACCTACATTTCTAAAATACTGAGCCAAATATTGTTACTTAAAGTCTCTCAGTTTTGCTAAAAACTGTGTACTGGGTGTTCCCAAAGCTTGGCTTAAGATGAGTGGAGAGGAGTCTTAATTTGCCCCTAAATTTCATTATTAATTAATCCAATTCAATTGACATCTTTAAAGACATCTAAAGTTATATTTCTAGTGTATATATTTTGATCTTGTTTGCTTCTATTCAGTCTGTTTAATATATTTTTCCTAAATGCTTTTATTGTAACCTCGTAACTTGTGCTAAACTAATACATCTTTAGGGACTCTATGTAAGAATCAGAAATTGCTTGTTAACAGCGACACCTGTGGCCATTAAGTCAACGAAAGTCAGTGCCATGTTGCTCGCGCTCGCTCTACATAGACATGAACGAGCATTGATCAACACAGTGAGGCGACACACGTCAGCTAAAACCACAATATCACTCTATATTTCACCTGCTTGGCAGTAATGTTAGCTGACCAGACGAAGGTCTCTCCATGAATCAATGCTGATACTTTGTTGTCCTGCTTCAGACTCCCGTCTTCTGCAGTGTGTAGTGTGCGCGCATGCACATGAGAGGTGGAGCGAGTGAGAACGAGCGCGGTGTGTGAGTGAAGGCAAGCAGGCAGGCAGAGGAGCAGAGCAGCAACGACTCCGGCCCTGGAGACCAAAGCTACGGTCTCACCTGTGTCTTCTGGCAGCGGTCGGGTGACTGGAGCCGGAAGAGTTGGCAGACAGTGTTTTGCAAGACGGGTTTCAATAGATATACTGTAACTTTGCGGTTTTGGTGATTCCGTGTAGTTTGTGTTGAAACAGCGTAGCCACACGCGAGCCCGCATGGGACACCGACACGATTTATACGTGTAAGAAGTTACAAACAGAACCTTCAGATATTTTTCTACAATGGCATGTTCAAAATGACACCAACAGGCCTAAAAGTTTGCAACAACTGTCGTGTGGTTGTAAGCATACTGTATATGCACATTGAACAGTATTTAGGTAGAGAAACAAACTGGGGAAGTGTTACATCTCACAGCTGCATGTAACCACAACATCAACTTTTGTAATTTTGTAATGCCTATACAGGAACTTACTCACTTACAGTTACATGGTGCGATGTGACAAGAGATATTAAATTATCACACTCTTTGCCATGTTTCTTAGAATAAAAGTCTCCATGGACTTACATGTAGAGGCAAGACAGAAATTAAACTCGCTTAAGAGGTCCACGGTCGATTCACCTAAATAACAAAAACCTAAATTATCTCACATCTAGTTTTATTAGTGGTGGCTAGAGTACATTTGTACCATTTATAACCACAGCATACACATAAGATGTAGTGCTAATACACATATGTTCACTAAGAAAAGGCACACCTACAAAGATCAATCTTGGGACTTTAAAGAGTAACTTACGAGCAGAATGAGAAGGATGTTCCTAAAAAACAATAGATAGACTGACACAAAAATAATCCCTCTCAATCATCACTTATGACCCTCTAGAAGTGTGTGGCAGTGTCTGTGTTCAGGGCGTTTCTGGACGTCAACCTCTATAAAAAACGTAGCGACCAGGTGCCAGTTTGTAAGCACGCATCCAAGAGGAAGCTACAAAAATAGCGTACACAGTGCAGAAGAAAAATGCTAATATAGCGAGGCGAAACGCCATGTGGACAAAGCTCGTTCCAAAACGAGTGTGAATCTTTACTCGGCTTTCACCTGCTGGCAAGGACCTTAACACTAGTCTGACTCACTGGATGTAGACTGTGGGTATAAGTCGGCCACGTATCTCACACCTCATTATCCACCCCTTCTGCTATCTGCGCTATCTATTTTGCAAGGCCACCGTCGCTGCATCCTGTGCTTAGTGCCGCCCAAGATGATTGTGATTGGTTTATCGGAATGATAATGTGTGGAGTCAGACCTTTCTTTAGTGCTGAGCTATGCAAGACTACCCTAACACTAACCGCGGCCAGGTGGTGTGCGCTTCTGGTGTCGTTGAGCCAGGGAGGAACTTTGAATGCTGTGTTTACAAACTACAACCGTCAAATCCTACTCATTCTGCCTTTAACGCCAGCCTAAAAAACTGTATTTTGCTGCCGTCTCTGGTTTAAAGTTTCAAACCTGTTTCATGTCTGACCACGCTCAGCATCACTGATGCACTAGTCTCACATAGCCAGACCTGCTGCACCTATAACCACATTCAACAGTGATGTCATAGGGTCTTGTGCATCACTGCAGCATTTGGCGGCAAGACTTTCCAAGGATGTTAAGTTACTCTTTTAGAATCAGCATTGGATCATTCACCTTAAAATCGATTTTATTACCCTGCCCTAGCCGACACTTTAAGCGTACCCCCTCTCCCTCCCCAAGCCAGACTTACAGGGATGTTGTGGCGCTCTCTGATGGACGAGCGGAGTATGCAGGACACCACACAACAGAAGTCCAGGAGTGGCATGCAGCAGCACCAGCCATAGTCACCGGCTGTCTGACACTGCATGCAGGGGAAGCAAAAAAGGCCGCAGCAACCTTGAGGGCAGAAGAAAAGAGAAATAAGAAGAATATATGAACTCTGACTGAAAGAAGACATATCATTAAGGTAAGTGTTAAGATTTACAGTATATGTACAGTATACACTGAATATGTATGTATACTGTACATACATGTATATCACACTTGTTTTGGGTGTCCTCTTAGAGCACAGTCGTACTGAAGATTGTGTTGAAATCTTGAAATTCACATAACTTTCATATTGATATTTCCCAGAATACAGGGACCTTTTCTTTCTTCAACTCAATTTAAAGAGGAACTTCATCACTTACACCAGTTTCACCAGCTTCAGTTGTACTGGTCATGTTGGGAACTACTCTTCACGTGAAAATGATTCATTATCTGTAGCTCTGGAGGAGCTTTGTCAGGTCTGAGAAAATAACCCTGATGATGTCTCAGCAAAGCCGTAGGCTTGGTTTCAGAAGTGTGTGGGGGCTAGATGCTATTTATTGCCTGCATTTATATACATTAAATCAATCCAGCAAATAACAAATTATGATAAAGTGGTTATTGTGCTTTTAATAATGATTGTATGACAAAAAAGGCTAAATAGTTTCCTTTATAGATACATGATACTTTGACAGCTAATAACCTGAGTAGTTTGCAAAACACTCGCTGGTGCACGGTAATATCTGAAGATGAGTGCATCAATACTTTTATCGACTCTCATCTGGATTATGGTGGCTGGACAGTCAGAGGACGACATTCACAGACACTTGTATATTGGGTGAAACTTACAGGTGCCCATATCACTGCAGCAGTCGCAGAGGCCGGTGCTCCATGTCCCAGGGTGGTGTTGGGAGGTGGTCATCACCGTCACCATCTGGGCTGGCTGCTGCTGGACGGCCATAGCTGAAAGATACAACACGGAAATGGAGAAACTGGGGACTTCTCCATACACTATGATTCGTTAAGTCAGGATGGTCACAGGAGTTTTGAAGCTATACCGTCCAAAGTGTTGCTACTGAAACATGTATATCTGTGTTAGTGTAAGCTACAAGAAAGACCGAGTGTTGTTCACACACAACTAGCTATACCTATGTGTCCATGACTACATCTTTTTGAGCAATCTTATTGAAGATATGATTGCTCAAAAACATATCAAAAACTGCATTTCTAGCAGTGCATGCTGGGTGGGACATGCTTTCAGCTCTCTATTTGACACCCCTGATGTCAACCCCAACCAACACCTTTCAAACAAACAGGAAAACCAACCGTATTTCTACCTCAAGGTGCTGATGTGACTTGGTATGTTTGGTTTACTGGATTAGTCAGATATTACGAGAATAAAGTCATAACTTAACGAGAAAAAAAGTCATAATATTACGAGAATAAAGTCATAACTTTAAGAGAGAAAAATTAAATAACACGTAAAATTACTACTTTATAATATTATGACTTTATTATCATAATACTACGACTTTTTTTTCTCGTAAACTTCTGACTTTTTTTCTCGTTAAGTTATGACTTTATTCTCGTAATATTACGACTTTATTCTGGAAATCTCAGATGTTTTTTCCTTCAATGTGGCCCTAATACTCCGTAGTACACTTGCACTTTGGCCCTCACTGCATTAGACTTATATACTATATACTTAGACTATAAACTGTGTTACCTTCATCACAATGCTCAAATGTTTTGCGGCTCCAGACAGATTTTTTTTATTTTCTTTTTGCCTAAAATGGCTCTTTTGATGGTAAAGGTTGCTGACCCCTGCCCTAGATAGAGGATTTTATTCATATTCCCCACCCCTAATGATGAGGTGTTATACTTTTGGCCATCCACTGTGTTTAAGCCAATTACCTTAAAATACCTTCTAGTAGCGTTAACCGAACAAAAAATGACAATTGTTTCTAATACCATAATCAATATCAAAGTAGGAATACTGTTTAATAACATTGAACTCCAAACACAATTTAATTGTGACTTTTTCATACAAAAAACATGTTACACTTAAATGTATGCTGTTTTCACCCTCTACTAGCTTAATGCAAACTCTAACACCAGCTAGCACCATGTTAGCATTAGCCTAGCTGAACCCTCATTTTTTGGCTAGCTCGGTCAAACGCAGCACTAGCTTGAAAGTTTCAAACACCAACCTTTAAAATACAACTTTTCTGAATCCTAATGACAGTTTAAGTCTCGTACTTTAATTTCATCACATGGAAATCACAAAAATCATCGTGTGCAGAGCTTCAGATGCTCAGCTAGCTAGCTCACACTGTTAGCTACCGTTAGCTGCTAGCTAATACAATTTTTTAGAATTATACTTTTAAACGATTTCTGACGCAGTTTCCTTTATGTACAATAGTTATTATTCAGCACTTTCTCACCGACTGCACCCAGTCTTCAGTTTTTTTAAATTTCTAACAAAAAAACTACAGTCTTTTGCTGTAATGCAGATTGATGTGACCTCCTGACCTTGGTGGGTCACAGCTGAGTTTAGTAGTGATGTGTCGGTTGCGAACGAGCCGGTTCAAAGAGCCGGCTCTTTTAAGTGAACGATGTGAGCCGGCTCCCGTCCGAGAGCCGTGTTTTTTTGTTTTTTTTTCTTTAATTAATTCAAGGCAGAATGATAGAACGATCTTCTCCGCACCACGGGCACTCCATGCACTGACTGTGACTGAATGTTGTGTTAATGACGTCCGTGTGACCAATCAGGTGATGACAGACAAGGATCATACCATCAAGCAGGGAGGGGCGGAGGTGCACGGTGCGCTGACGGTCTACAGGTACAGAGCAGGAGGGAGAGGAGGAGAGAAAGAGAGAGAGGAGTGTGGTGCGCGAATAGCAGACAAGATGAGAGACAGTCGGAAACGAAGCAGCATGCAAAATTATGGTATTCTGGAAATTATAAGGTTTAGTATAATTATATTGAATAATTTAAGTGATATATGTGCACACATACTAATCATAGGTCAAAGCCTCGCTGAATTTGGCTGAATTATAAAAGGCAGAAGGGGTAAAACGAAGAGCCGTTTGGGAGCCGAAAGAGCCAGCTCTTCTTGGTGAGCTGAGCCAAATGATCTGGCTCACTAAAAAGAGACGGAATTCCCATCACTACCAGCTACATCTCACACAATGACTCTCATCATCCTCTGTCTGGTGACTTCCAGCTTCTCCCATCTGGTCCCAAGGTCTAGAACAAAGCGCAACAGGAACAGCTTTGTTCCAGCTGCAATTGTTCATTAAATAAGTAGCAACATTTGCACATATGCACTTACAGTATCGCACTATATCGCAATATACTGCATCGTAACCCTTGTATCGTGATATGTATCTTATCGCCAGATTCTTGCCAATACACAGCCCTAGAGTTTACGATTCTAACGTGTGCTACATAGACTTCAGAAGTGGCAGACCGGCTGATCTGGCTGTAAAACAAATCTACGTATACAAATAAAGTCACCTCAACCTGAACCCTGAACATTCAATCTGCCACTTAGCTATAAAGCTGTCCTTGAAGTTGTGAGTAAGGCGGAATTATTCAATTTTACAGTGAAATAATTGCTTATTCTGATTGTCATGATATGGCAACCTAACTGTATAGCTAATGTTAAGTTATAGCAGTCAAATAAAATCAAATGAATCAGTGTAAAAGTATAAAACATTTTTGTTTAGCCTTCACTGCACTGATAAAGGCAATTTCTATAGGTAACATTACAGTTTTCTTTTATTCTTCTTTTTCTAAAGGAATGGAGAGTAATGGTTGTAATGTAATGACATTAATGGTTGATTTTGTCATGCAAGCGAGTATTTTTTCAGTTTTTGTCAATGCAACTAGCAAGTGAATCTAAGTGAACCTTTAGTTACAATAAAACAAACCAATGTTGCTGGCTGAAATACATGATACCTAATATTACATTATTATAAGCTCACTGCAGGCTCAGCGTCAGCCAAAGAATGTTAATTGTCATATTTAGGCTAAAATACAAACTTTTTCTTACCTTTTCTCTTGTTCCGTGAGCTGTGCAAATGAAAAAGTCAAAGGAAAGTTTGGTCCTTTCACCATGTGCACTCCATGCGATAAGTGTGTGAAGGATACCACATGCCCTGTAGGTTGTAACTGCTTCATCACTTTCTGTTTCTCAGCAAAGACTGCCCCCTTTACTCCCACACACACACACTCACACATAGAGCATAATATGGTCTCTGTTGAACAAACTAGCACAAGTTTGTATTTGACACGTTAAAGCAAAACTAAACTAATATGCAAAACTAACAATTTGCATGAGGAAAACAACGATTGATCAAACTTTACAGGCTATACTGACCAACTAAAGCCAGCTATAGTAGGAAATGTAAGTGCACACCCAACAGTCCACTTAGTGCAAGATACAGACATAAAAGATGTATTATATTATGTTTACAAATGCCTTACAATATCCTTTTAAATAAAATGATAAAGGACTTAAACAAATATGAAGCTGAGGGCAGCATAATAGCACCACCTGCAGGCATTTTACAAAGAAAGACTGCATTTAGATTTTGATGAATTTTATAAATTGAACTTAGAAATTTGTTAAAATGTTAAAATGTTAAAATTTTAATTGATTTAGTTGTGAAAAACTTAAAAAAAAATATTCTTTAGAGGAGGAATGGAAACACAATCTTAACAGGTTAATATAAGACTTTTTATTATAGTGTATTAGATAGATAGATAGATAGATAGATAGATAGTAACTTCAAGTTTCCAGCATCACAGTTCCATAGTGCAAAACATGTTAGTAAAAAGGCAGTAAAAAAAGTTAGTAGTGCAAAGTACAAAGTACAAAAAAATATACCCTGATATAAAAATACAAGGAGATGAAGAAAACTGTTAAAACTGAATATATTACTAGGTTTCGGTAGTGACACATTTGTGGGAGAGGAAAAACATTCCAAAACAGTTTAAAAATACAATAACAAAATTGACTGTACTTTGATTACATATGCGTACCTTAGATATGGTACTGTAGTGTGCACTGTAATCAGTCTTTTTACTGTTATATATTTTTACTGCTGTGAAAAAAGGCCAAAGCTTTTGCCAAAACATGTTCTCTGTGTCCTGTGTGAACAACATAGACATTGAATGGGTCTCTGTTGGTTCGAGGTTAAGGGAGTGAAAGAAAAGATAAGACGATGTATAAACAAAAAGAGGATGCAGTATGCAAGTGTCAGGATTTCCCCACTCTGCAGACTGGGTGCCTCATCTTTCGAATAAACAGACAAGGAACTCGAGAAATCTTGAAGTCTCTTAATTTTTTTAGTAAAAAAGCCCTAGAGTGCAATGTATATGGACAAAGTTTTGGATCATGTAATAGAGGATTATCATTATATAATTTACTATTATGATAGGTGGATTTATACAATATTATAACAGGAGGAAACACACCAACTACAGATTTAATTCTGCCTTTGCAAGTCCCGCTTATGGCGATGCAATTTCCATTTTTTTTTGCATAACATCCTTCTAAATAAACTGATTAATGATTTAAACAAATATGAAGCTGAGGACACCTGAGGGCAGTAGAATAACACCACCTGCAGGTCTGTGGATTGTGGAGAGGCAAATGACTGAAATTGGTGGCACGCTAGTGATCCCGTGAGGCTGTGGTCATAATAACACATCAGAAACTAATGAAATGTTGGACAGATTAAAAAGTGAAGGTCATGCCATGAGTAAATTACCAAACCAGGCCCTGGTGTCCATTGGGGGTCAGGCAGGGAGGGTCCAAAGTCAATGCCCACTAGCCCAAAAGCCCCTGCTCACACCCATGGGAAACCCCACACAGGTGATTTTGATTACTTAGCCTGATTAGGACAGAGTCATGTGTGCACAGACAGTCTGATGTCTCCTTCTACTGGTAGCTTTGGAGCAGGACAAGTGACACCTTTACAATTCATATTGGTAGATGGAGTCCTGAAGTCTGCAACTAACAATGATTAGTTAGAATAACTATAACGATTATTTTCTTGATTAATCGATTAGTTGTTTGGTCTGAAAATGGTGAAAAATGTATCAGTGTTTCCCCAAAGCCCAAGATGACGTCCTCAAAATGTCTTGTTTTGTCCACAACTCAAAGATATTCTGTCATAGAGGAGTAAAGAAAAACAGAAATATATTCACATCTAAGAAGCTGGAATCAGAGAATTTGATTGAAACCGATTAGCGATATTAGTTGGCGATTAATTTAAAGGGACTGTTTGTAACTTTTTACACGTATAAATCTACCGGGTCGGTTTCCCATGCACGCTCGTATATGCGCGCATGGGAAACTGGCCACACTCGCGTGTGGCTACGCTGTTCAGCCTCCCTGTGGACACGTACCATCAGACTCCAACACAAACTACATGGAAGCACCAAAACCGCAAAGTTCTATCTAGTGAAGCCCGTCTTGCAAAACAGTGTTGGCCGCGATCGTAGTACGCGGGGGAGACCGTAGCTTTGGTTTCCAGGGCCCGAGTCTCTGCTGTACTCTGCTCCTCTGCCTGCTTGCCTTCACTCACACACCGCGCTCGTTATTCGCTCCACCTCTCACGTGCATGCGTGCACACTACACACTGCAGGAGAGTTAGTTTAGCTCTGAGAATATCTAGTGAATGTACAGTGGACGTTTGTGCAGAAATAAATGCTGCAGCTCTTCGAGACCAACAGAGGTTTCCCGTGTCTTGTGAAGTGACGGGGCTCTGCAGCGAGTTACATTATCGTCTCCGACCGGGTGCCGGTGTCTTCCCTGCGGCTGCGGTCGGAGACGATAACGTTTCTCTGCACTAGGATCAGCAGTGATTCATGGAGAGACCTTCGTCTGGTCAGCTAACATTACTGCCAAGCAGGTGAAATATAGAGTGATATTGTGGTTTTAGCTGACGTGTGTCACCTCACTGTGTTGAGCGATGCTCGTTCATGTCTATGTAGAGCGAGCACAAGCGCAAGCCCGACGCTGACTTTCGTTGAGTTAATGGTCACAGGTGTCGCTGGTAACAAGCATTTCTGATTCTTACAAACAGTCCCTTTAATAGTTGACAACTGATGGATTAATCGTTGCAGCTCTACTGAGATCTCAACTAATCATATAGCTTTACAACCTGAGCTCTTGATTCTCAGTTCTTTCTATTGAAGTACATGAAACCCAGAGAGCAGCAACAGCACCTGCATGGATCAGCAGCTGTTCCTGATCACAGCAGAAGGTGGCAGCATATATTTACAGTAACATATGCAACACAGCTATCAGACATCCAAATTACTTTAAGTGTGTGTATGTGTGTGATGTGTGTGTCTGTGTGTGTGTGTGTGTGTGTGAGAGAGAGAGAGAGAGAGAGAGAGAGAGAGAGAGAGAGACAGAGAGACAGAGTGAGAGAAGTTGATCATATTGAGTCAGTCTTCAGTGTGACAGCAGTGAGAGAGGATCATGCGGCGGACAAACTTTCTTTCCCATCAACTCCACTGCTATCATCATCATCATCACCACCAACTAGACCCAGCAGCTGAGGAATAATGTCAGCCAACAACAACACGACGACCGAGGTGAGAGACTACACCTGCGTGCGCTTCTACGTCTCCACCGTGTCCTTCTCGGTGCTCCTCTTCTTCAACCTCGTCATCAACTGGACTATAGTCCGCGTGGAGCAGCTCCGCAGTCACGCCCGCTTCGTGCTCGTCTTCCACCTGCTGGCGTCCGCCCTGGTGCACCTGGGCATGCGCAGCATCTTCTACTACCACCAGCTCCACCACCTGGACGCGCAGCCGCTGACCAGGTCCGCGTGCCTCGCCATGATCACCGTGCTCATCAGCAGCGCGTCCAACATCCTGCTGACGCTCACGGCCATGGCGCTGGACCGATACTGCGCCGTGTGCCACCCGATGCGCTACACCACGGCCGCCTGCACATCTGGGCGCTGGGCGTGGTTGCTAGGTGCGCTCACCTGGCTGGTTGCTATGGTGATTGCGCTCAGCCTCCTCCTCCATCAAGAGGAGTATAACGGAGTGTGTGGACGGGAGCAGCTGAAGAAAGGCGAGCTGCCGAAGGTGTTGTTCATCGGTGTGTGTACGGTGGTGATACTGTGCAGCTACGTGAGGATCCTGGTGGAAGGACGGAAGTTAGGGGTGGTGAACCGGCGCAACCGAGCCGGCTGTAGGACCATCCTGCTCCACGGTACCCAGCTGGCGGTTTACCTGCTGCCTAACTTTGTGAACTTCGTGCTGTCGGTGCTTAGCAACCGGATGCTCATTCAGCCGGACACTAAAGAGATGGCAGCCGTGGTGATCTTCGCGTTCTTCAGCTTGGCACAGTGCGTCGCTCCGGTTGTTTACGGTCTGCGTAAAGAGGAGCTGATGGAGCAGCTGAGTTACAGGTTCCCCTGCTGCTCCCGGTACCTGAAGAGCGTCCTCGGATGGACGGTGCACAACAACTGGCCACACACGCAACAACACATCACAAGGTATGTTTCCAAATAAATAAAAGTAGTGGTAATAAAAACAGTAGCACTAATAGCAGAAACATAGAAAGACACAGTAAAAGCAGCAAAATAAAAAATATATCGAAAAAAAATTAAAAAAAATATAGAAACAAAAAATAAAAAATTAGAAACAAAAACTTAAAATATAGAAACAAAAATAAAAATATAGAAACAAACAAAATAAAAATAAAATATAGAAACAAAAAAATAAAAATATAGAAACAGAAAAATAAAAATATAGAAACAAACAAATAAAAATACGGAAACAACAAATAAATAAAAACAGAAACAAAAAAATAGAAACAAATCAAGTTTATGGGTCTCTAGTTCTAAGGGAGACCTACTTAAGTATCTGGACAAAAATGTCATAATGTATTTTAAAATCTCGTTATATTATGACTTTATTCTCATAATATTACGACTTTTTTCTTGTAAAGTCAATGTGGCCCTAATACTTCGTCGTACCGTCGTACATTAGACCTACAACAATGATAAATAAAAATGAAAATGTAAACAAAAAACTATTATGAATTTCCACTAATTTAAAAAAAAAAAAAAAAAAATACACAGGGAGTCACTGGAGAGGAGCTGAAGAGCCGCGTGTGGCTCTGGAGCCGCAGGTTGCTGACCCCTGCAATAGATGCATCCAGTTTTTAATTCGTTTTTACTTTAAATCCATGCAGAAATCATGGTGCCATTTCTCATTTATTATGCAACCTTTATACAGCGTCTATAGGCCTGACTGATGTGAGCAAGTTTTGGGTTGCAAGGCTGTGAAAAAAATCGGGCTGGTGAGTCAATAAATGCTCTCACTTTTCTAATTAGTCATCAAGTCTGTAAAGATGACACTTTCTCAGGCTAAGTGTCATCAGCCAGAGTGATTTTTCACAACCTGGCAACCCAAAATTAGTTATCTGGCTTATAAGTGATGAATAAAACAGCAGAAAGTGGAATCAAAGTGGGATTCATGTCAAAACATGTTTCTTTACAGATTCATGTATGTGGACATTTGCATATATGGAAAGAAAATTATACCAGTGGAGAAAAATATCTGAAATTTCCACCCGTGAAGTAGTCAAAACACTGTCACATGAAGTCACATGAGTGACTGAGCATATGGAAAAACATGTTACATGTGTTTTTCTTATGGACAATAAGCAATAAACCACATGATAGCACTTTTTTTCTTGTGCTCACTATATTCAATTTACTGTTTGATAAACCTGCATGTCTGTTATCCACAATCCAAACACACCTCCACACATTCATTTATAGAGAAACAGACACTTTCCTGTCTGAAATTAGATAGTTAAATGCTATGCTGATCACACTTATTATACAGGAATATAGTTCCATATTTTGGGAAATACTCTCACCGGCTCCTGGCTGTAGCTTCATATTTAACGTTCAGACATAAGAGTGTTACAAAACAAAACAAATAAGCGTGGGCTATTTCCCAGAATATGAAACTAAAGGACAATATTAGACTACACAGGAAACACAGTAGCGTGCTGTACATACTTTAGATGTTTTATTTGTTTCTACAGTAGGGTTATTATTGTTTTTCTGAACTAAAACATTTCTCAAATCTAAGATTTTAAAAATACATTATGAAATTTTTGTCCAGATACTTAAGTTGGTCTCCCTTAGAGCTTGAGACCCATAAACTTGATTTGTTTCTGTTTTTATTTATTTTTTTGTTTCTGTATTTTTATTTGTTTGTTTCTATATTTTTATTTTTCAGTTTCTATATTTTTATTTTTTGTTTCTTTATATATTTGTTTGTTTCTATATGTTTATTTTTTGTTTGTATATTTTTCTATTTCTGTGTCTATATTTTTTATTTTTTGTTTCTATATTTTTTATTTCTTTTTCGATATATTTTTTATTTTTTTGCTGCTTTTACTGTGTTTTTCAATGTTTCTGCTATAAGTGTTACTGTTTTTATTACCACTGCTTTTATTTATTTGTTTTAATCTTAACTACGAGGGTAGCCTGCAAAATTTCATTGTACTGGAGTATAATGACAATAAAGATCATTCTGATTCTGGTTTAAACTTAATTGGCCTGTCCTTTACTAAAAACAATAAACATTTGATAACCAGAAAGATGTAACCACATTATGTAAAATATAAGTGCTGATTGCAACAGTAAAAACATGAAAAATCTAAAAGTGAACTTTGAAGTTTCTTTCAATCAAGGTCACTTGATTGAAAGAAACGTGTGAAACTTGTTGATGTGCATATGGATCGATATCACTATGACTACTGCTCCTATATGACTAATTAGATTGACATTTGTTGCCTGATTTAAGGATGAAACCACAGTAAAATAATTCCCTTGTGAGTGTTTTGGAAATTTGAGCGTGTTAGACATTCCACCACAATCCCCGCTGAACCTAAAGTGTTATTTCAGGTTCTTTTTCCTCTCTTTTTATCCCCCTCAGGGAGCGAACGCTGACAGCGCAGACGATCATCTCCCTGCAGGTCTCGCAAGTCCCAGAGGAGGAGGAGGAAACACAGCCAATGTCAGTCAGGAGTTCCTCACATGACTCAGACTCATGTCAAGGCGATACGGACAATGACTGATGCGGGGAAAAGCAGGTCAATATTTACACCGAATATTTGGATAACAGATCAGGTCTTAAGGGAACTAAAGGAACCGCCTGGAACATAATGATCCTATAAGGTGTCTTCCTCTGGCTGTGCATCATGGTCACGCCAACATCAGCACGTCGCTCTATTTGTGACCTTTTGTCAGGAGAGCACACATGCAGATTCACATTGGAGCTGGAGTACGGTTGAAGAAGAAGTGGACAGTTCTCTTATTGTACATTTTCCTGGATGGTCCAGGGATTTAAACCTCAAGTCTTCAGGTCACAAGTCTCTGACCTCAAGGCCACAAACAGCCCATCATTTGGGATTAAAATGACTGGGATAGAGGATAAACACATCGTCTGGTGAATGTTGTTCCCATGTGTTCTTAACCTTGTGGATATGAAATATTAAATTATTTATTCCAAAAACTTATTTTGTGAGGTCACAGTGATCTTGATCTTTGTCCACCAAATTCTTATCAGTCCATCCTTAAGTCCAAGTGGGCGTTTGTGCCAAATCTGAAGAAATTCCCTCAAGGCGTTCCTGAGGTATTATGTTCATGAGAATGGGATGTACGGACGGACGGACGGACGGACAACCTGAAAACATAATGCCTTGGCTATCAATATCAGCGATACCTGCCCTGGTATTACTTGGTATCAGATCAAAACCAAGCTAAGCTTAGCTTAAAGGGAAAAGTTGCCACCTTTTATGTGGACGTCCAATCAGTGTTGATGGTAAATGTAGTCCATTGGAGCAAAATAATTCCTCAGTGCGTGCTATATTGACCAAGAAAGCTGAGTTTGTGGCTACAAAAATCTGTTGTTCTTCCTGCATCCAATGCCGTCATGAGCAAGAGGATATGGCCGGCGGGGACCCTCCAGGTGCCAGAAGCTCGCACACAATGCATCCTGGTACATGTAGGCACTACCAGCACGGCTCCGCAAACAGGAGAACTCAGCTTTCTGGGTCAATACAGTAGGCTATGAAGAGGGATTTATTGCTTCAATGGACTACATTTACCAACAACACTGATTGGACATCCACATAGAAGGTGGAGAGTTTTCCCTTTAAAGAAGCAGGAAACATCTAGCTTGAAAAGAAGGAAACGTATTAAAGGGACTGTTTGTAACTTCCTAGCACCAAAGTGGAAGCACCAAAACCGCAATGTTCTATCTAGTGAAGCCCGTCTTGCAAAACAGTGTTGGCCGCGGTCGGAGGACGCGGGGGAGACCGTAGCTTTGGTCTCCAGGGCCGGAGTCTCTGCTGTACTCTGCTCCTCTGCCTGCCTTCACTCACATCTCACGTTCATGCGCGCACACTACACACTGCAGAAGAGTTAGTTTAGCTCTGAGAATATCTAGTGAATGTACAGTGGACGTTTGTGCAGAAATAACTGTTGCAGCTGCTCCAGACCAACAGAGGTTTCCCGTGTCTTGTGAAGTGACGGAGCTCCGCAACGAGTTACGTTATTGTCTCCGACCGGGTGCCGTTGTCTCCCGTTTCCTCCGGCCGCGGTCGGGAGGCTGAAGCAGGAAAAGCCAACACTAGGATCAGCTTTGATTCATGGAGAGACCTTCGTCTGGTCAGCTAACATTACTGCCAAGCAGGTGAAATATAGAGTGATATTGTGGTTTTAGCTGACGTGTGTCGCCTCACTGTTTTGACGGATGCTCGCTCACATTCAGGTAGCGCGTGCACACGGGCGAGCGCGAGCAACAGGACGCTGACTTTCATTGACTTAACAGCCACAGGTGTCGCTGTTACAACCAATTTCTGATTCTTAAAAACAGTCCCTTTAACATTTTTTTTTTTTAAATGCTTACTAGCACCTCTAAAATTTGCACATTTATATGTTAGGCTAGCTGTTTTCCAGTTTCCAGCTTGGTTTCGTCTTTATGCTAAGCTAAGCTAACAGTATCCTAGCTTTAGCTTCACATTTAACGGACACCCATGAGAATGACAGCGTTATCCATCTTCTCATCTAGCTACCTATCGGCATTTACGTGACTAAACATATTTCCCAAAATGCAAAAACTATTCCTAAAATGATAATAATAATAACTTTCTCAAAGCAACGCTGGCTCTTGCTTTACACTTCCATTTAATGCTTCCCCTTCTCTAAATTTACCACTAAATAAATGATATAATCAGTGGGAAGTGTTTGCAGGCAAAGCGAGACTGTCGGTTTGGTCGACCTGTTGCTCAGTTGCCTGCTGAGCTCGTCAGTTAGTTTTTAGTCAGACGGAGGAAAACATGTGGGGAAATTCTCATCATTTTAACCACAGGACTCGTGAGGCGCTGGCACATCTTTCGTTCTCGCACCCACGGCAGCAACACTTGTCAAGTCAGATTGTATATAAGGGCAGGAGGTGGTTCCCGTTGTTACTTCGAAAGCGGCACATAAGCAGCAGCAGCTATCTGGTGGCAAAGCTCTCACTGACTTTCCTGTAAGTGTTAATACCCTGGAAGAGAGCCGCAGAAGTGAAAGCACTGTTGCAGGTTGTTATGAATACAACAGAAACAGGAAGTGAAGTTTGGCGGGAAGGGGAGTGAAAATGCTTCGATGGGATTTTATTTTTTTGCTGAGCTTCAATATTTAATTGGGGTTTTTTTTACAGGTTACAAAAGATTATACAAGAAGAAGAAACCAGAAAAAAAAGTCAGAGTAGTTTGGCTTGTTAAAGGCCACATTCATAGATATGGTGACTGAATGTTTAGAGAGTCTGGACTTTACAGAACAGTTGTATTGAGACTCTATACAGGCCTGAAAAAAGGTGTGTTTAATAACAGAAAAATCTCAGCAGAAATAAATTAAACTGATTTCGTCGCTCTCACCGGTGCAAGCCAAGACAGATAAATAGACCGACAGATGAATAGATACTTTATTTATTTACCCCAATAGGAACGTGTGTTAAACCAAAAAGCTCAAAGTAAATCTGCACAAACACCGACTGGCATGTGATCACGTCGTGTTCAGACAAAAGATTACTAAGTTAAAAGCAGTATTGTTCATCAGAGTTATAGAGAGGCGAGTGTGCGGACCTAATTTAAGCCCTATGCATGCTTTGACACAGCAGATTAAAACACCACCAAGTGCATTTACTGTACAAGGTACCAGGTAAACAGACCGACAGTTCATTTTCTATATTACAGTTAACGATGCCTGCTACCTTTAGCTGAGAAAATAAACTTGCACTTTGGACGGCCACTAGTAAAGAATGAACCTGCGCTTTAAAAAAAAAAAAAAAATCTCTGTTTAACTAACATCACAACAGGAACTTTGAACAGCATCTGCCAACCGGTTTCTAAGGCATTTTTGCTCCTGACATTAATGTTTCTGTGATGAGCACCAAGTAACATGCAGAAAAAGGCATTAAAGAACATAAACACCACACCATTACTGTATATACATTTTGATCACGTGGTATATATATATATAAGTGTATAAATCAAAGAGGAAATCATTTACCTTTGTGTATAAATTAAAAACCCACTAAAAACAGATTAGTTCAAAGCTCCTAACTGGCCTCTTTACCTCAAAAGATGCATCGACGTATTTCTTTTTCCCATCAAAAATAACACCGCAACCTAATGTTTCACCAGATTAAATGATGAGATCATTCAACCAGATAGTCATGAAGGCTGAGATACAAAGTAAATGCCGCATTTAAAAGCTCCACGCACACATCGGAGACATTCAGTCAGCAGCTGCTTTACAGTACATGCATTCAGGGCTGAATCATTTGTGGAAATACTGATTTTTCTGTCCTATTGATTCATTTTGATAAATTCTTATGTCATATAGATTAAAAATCCAGCTCAAATTGAGACCTCCAGCCCAAATTCTAGAGGTCTTGAGGCGGAGTTGAATAAATACGGGGCGGCTGTAGCTCAGTGGGTAGAGCGGGGTTGGCGGTTCGATCCCCGGCTCCTACTGCGTCCTTGAGTGAGACCTTGACCCGTGACAGAAAAACAGTTTAACAAAAGTCACCCAAATTGATTGTGATCGAGATAACACCGTGCGACGGAACAAAAAGTTTCGGATTTCTGTGTAAAAACCGTGAATCATTCAGCCCCAAGTGCAACAAAGAAGATACGTGGGTACCGATGTGTGATGGAGCAATTGTGGTGATAATAAAAGTTGTTTAAGTGTGAGAGGACTTGGCTTACATGACCTTGTACCTGGTGAGAGATGCAGAAGAGTGAAACAAAAAAACAAAGACAGAAAAACGGATGTGAAGATACTGGTGGCGTGGTGCGTTTAGAAACCCAGAGGGTGAGGAGCCACCACTCCTCCGGTCTCCACCACGGCTGCAGAGATGGCCCGCATGTTCTTGAAGAGCTGTCTGGACTGACTGGAGCGCAGAGACTTGATGTCTTTCATGACCCTGTCGTACGCCTGAGGGACGAAGGGAGCGTTAAATCAAGGGAAATTGTTTCATCTCCAAAATTGATAAATAAAATTTCAAAAACTTGAGACAAACATTGACAGTGTGGAATAAAATCATCCAAAAAACAAACGTTGAATCTAGTAAACTAATGGATGTTCATGACACCAAACCATTCGAGGAGTTAAGTGTGGAAGTATTTTGTAATCAAGACT